>VDFB02261343.1:0-34924 GCA_007258455.2 Sequoia sempervirens | reverse complement strand
CCTGGATGCGAGTTTTGGTTTGCAGTTTGAATGGAGAGTATGTCTATACTTGTTCTATTTTATTCCAGAGTTTTCGAAATTTATGTTCAGCAGGCAAAAAGATTGAAGTGATAGAAGGGTCACTGTGCTGGTTAATTAACCAGTTGATGTTCTGGAACTATGCGGCAACATCTTGTAGCGTGTGACCTCTAGAGATAGCATGGGGTGATGAAATAGGTCCAGGTTAAGGTTCTTGAAGGAAGCACATGACATCATGTTCTTTTGGCGGCAACAAATTTAATTTAGGACTGACACGCTACACGTTTCATGTAAGTTTGAATTTAGGTCCACCTTAGCTGACTTGGTTGATTGCGGATTGTGTTAGGGAGATTCTTGGCCAACATGAAATGATGTTAATGTAATGAGATGTATATAATCATCATAGTTTTATATCACATGTGAATGTAGGTGTGTGAGTCTGAGTGATCTTGTGCAAGCAAGTGTAATTCAGGTATTGTAATGGGAGTTCCATCTCTCAAACATTGTGCGCCATAATCAGAAGATCACAAGGTGTGCAGGAGAGTGTCCGAGGAAAGATCAGATCAGGTGTAAGCTGTGTAATCAACATTGAAGTTTTGCAAGTTTTATCTTTGTAATTTGGTAGGATTGGTGTCTTACTTATTGAGTTGGTGCTTAGTTCTTTGTATTGGGGATTGGTGTCTCCAATAGGTTGGTACCTACAAATATAGCAGGGGATTGGTGTCTCTGGTAGGTTGGTGCCTACTTCATGACTGTAACTTATTCATTATTTATGTGAGGCTGGATTTGGATAGTAGCTCCAAGCAGCTCTTCTCACCGTGGTTTTTCCCATTCTAGGTTTCCATGTATATCTGGTTTTCATTGTGTTAATGTGTGCATTTGTGTTGCTTGATTGATAGCAGCTGTTTTGATTCATGTTTGGTGATTCATGTTTGGAGATTCATGTTGAATTAAAGAGTTTTAAATAGATTTGATATACTGATTCAACCCCCCCTCTTAGTATATTGTGTGCCCTTAAGAAGGTTCCATCTCTTTCTACCCAATAGAACATCTAGAACCAAGATAAAATTATCTACCTTTGATTCCATGGTGAACTTTATATGTTGCTAAAGACTATTTAGGTGTGTGAGGAATTCATTGATGCTCTCTTTACCATGATGCCAATGTATTGTTGTGTCATCCAAAAATTGATGAGTACACAGGTATATTGAGAGGGGGGGGTTGGGGTGTGGCGAGGGGGGAGAGGGGGTGAATCAATATAACAACAATCTTTTACTTTTCAAAACTTAATCAACCACAACACAACACACATGCAATTAAGAACAACAAGACAAACACATGATTTATGTGGAAACCCTTAAGGGAGAAAACCACGACAAAATATTGCTTTTCTTGTAAACTTTCTTTTGTAGGATCTAACCTACTTCTCTTACAAATCTTCTTTTGTAGGCACCAAACCTCTAGAGACACTAATCCCCATTTTACAGAATTTGTAGGCACCGACCCACTAGAGACAACAATCCCCACAACTGAGCACCTACTCAGCAAGAGATACCAATCTCTTCTTTGATAGGCACCAACCTCCAAAGTGGACAAATACTTCAGGTAGTTACAACCTCCATACCTACTAGTTATTGTTAATTATGGGTAGTTGATGAGGTCATCCTTGTGTCATCACAAAGGCCCTTCTTAGCCTCTTATGATTGACAATGACGGGCTTGGTCTTAGTATGCCTGTCTCTCTATGGTTCTATTGTATCTAACTATGAAAATTTGCCTATTTAACATTTTGAAACCAATAATAGTCATCATTAACATTCCTAATTAAGTTACTTTCTTTTATTGGTAAATTCATAGCTACAAGACTCACTAAAAACTTGCTAGAATCAGCTAGTCTTGAGGTGAGCAAATTTAAATGAGCCCCAAAGACTCAAACTTGGTTCTTAGCAAGTTTGATCATGTCACATCCCGTTTAAATTACCAGTTCAAATATTGATTTATTGTATCATGATGAAATTAACGCGCACGCACTCACTTAGACTCATTTAGTTAGGTTGCATATGTGTGTGAATAAGATTATAAATTACGAGTTTCCTATATTTGAAATAATTGCATTATCTTATGAATAAGATAGTTAGAACTTCACATTGGAGAAAAGGATTTTGAGATTCCTTGCTTACGTTTTGCCTTGCAAAATGATTTAATGTCCCATACAAAAAGCATCATTGGTACCATGATTAATGTCGTATATCCAAAATTCCATGAAAGTCTAACATGGAGGATGCTGGGGGAGTTTGTGGAATCTAGGTTTACACCAGCTAGTTGCTTTTTGCTTAAAATTTTCTATGGACTTTTCATGAGGAAGGATTATTATTGATGGAGAATTAATGACATCATGAGAGCAGGGGAATAACTATCTCTACTGTTGTAGAGGAGAAAGAAAGCCATGGCTTTTCTTTGCCTCAAATGCCTCTTGATTAGTCATCACAATCTTATAGTGGTACATTGCTTGATGAGATCTTCCAGAAGAGAAAGCGGTATTTTTGTCCCTCCATGTTCTATTTCTAGGAAAATCCTGTAAGCATTATGCCTTAATCATTTGTTATTCAGATTGTTAAAGGTCCATCTCCCTGTTTTCTTTTAATGGGTGTATGGGATGGTTTTATGTTTGAAATTCTTCAAGCATTATTTACTAAGGTAGTTCAAGTGCTTTAGTTTTATGGTTTCTAATACCTTGATTCCTACCATGAAATCCATTTGCTCTTTATCTCTCTCTAAGATGAACGGGTATGGAGGAATGCTTATTTTGTCTTCATTGTGTGTTTGACACCTTTCAAGTGGTTAGAAGTCCTATGTTTAATAAATTCGGCTTGGTTGGGTTGTGACCTAATTGTTCCTTGAAAACCAAAAAAAAAAGGAAGTTTGAGTGATTAAAATGTATACTCCAAAGCTGTAAAGTCCCTTGTAAATTTGAACGATAATTTTTTGATATGCATAACTTGACATATTGCATTTGTCAATTTAAGGAACATTATAACATTGCTTGCATCTCACACATATGAAGTTCATAACAGAAAACATGAGCCAATATCTGAACAGTAACTTAACAGAGATTTCTAAATGTAAACATTACATGAGATACTGCCCAGAAGTATTTATCAGATTTGTACTAGATTCAGATTTTGATACAGCAGTTATCATAAGGTTCTCTATGACATTGCATTTCTCAGTATATCATCAACAAAGAGATTATAACAGCAGTCATTAATAACCCAAGACTGAAACAGCATTAATTGATAATACTCTCACTGAGACTCACAGAGCAATACTAACACTCCCCAGCAATTGCAAAGATTACAGCAGAGACTGGTTACACTATTTTTCTGAGTTCAATATGAACTGAAATACTTGCATAATAGTTCTAAAACTCAGACACCACCCAGCCAACTATTACAGAGCAATTTATTGGACTCAGCTAGTCGACCATACCCCAGTTGAAAGGTTCAGATTGCAACAATCACTTACAGACATCTCCAGCATAAATATGAAGGCATTATTTGACATTGAAATGGAACAATCAGACCTGGAGTTGATTGCTTTAACTTGGTAGGACGCCCAGCATGCTTCAGCTCTCCACGTCTTAACCTCCAGCAACCACATTTTTCCTGGGACAGCTTAGTTGACCCTCCTAAGAGTCACGTCCTTGCCCAGATGAAGTCTAGCGCTCAGAAAATGAAGACACATGTCCTCAGCAAGCTCACGAGATGGATAAATAATATGCCAGTATTGAATATAATCGCTTTCCTAATCTAGATGACCAGCTCCAGCCAATTGTTAGATAATATAATATGCCCGATATCCTTCAATTCATTCGAAGTTCTAACCTTGCCTTTGAAAGCTGCAATTATGGTATTATTGTCTTATCCCTGATTTGTCTTTTCTGAAATATTAATATGTTGCATTTTGCTACACCAAGCAGCTCCCGACAGGTCTAAGGAGAGTCTTCCTCCTTCAGATATTACCACATATAATTTCAATTCCTTTAGATTGTTTTATGCGATTCTTTTTGGACTGATGCGACTCACTAAACAACCGCTCTTTTGTCTTATTAAGATGTCTACTGAATAAATCCCCACTCATGCGATTATTTGTCTTTTACTAATGCAATCTCTGGCCACGGCAGTATTAAGAAGAAGCACCTTGGTGAATAATCCTATTTTATTTATGATTCAGGTTCCATAGCTTCTATATTATTATTTCCCAAATAGAATTGGTCCAGGCAAGCATACAACCAACACTCTGATGTTTATTAATATTTAAAACCCTGAAATCTTTAACTGATAACAAACCAACAGTGAGTCAATGATGCAGATAACAAATGAATAGCACCTGATGATCCTCCTGACGTAAAACTCCAAATATTAAAAACCCTTAGCAGAAACTTCGCAATCTTTGCTTTTCAGACAAGCAGATTGTAATCACTATTCTTCAAATTTATCTCCGAAGGAGATTCATAAATTTGCGTGAATGTGCATGTGTGTCATGTCCCCTTCTCAGTGACATCTCTCAGACGACTGGATTGGCCTATCATACGACCCTCGTAGGCCGATGGACTGGATAGAGGGTCACTTCGGAGCTTGGCTCAGCTTCAGTCAGCGGGGATTGATCAGTTGTCTTTCGTTCTGGCTCAATCAGAGACATTTTGCAGAATTGCTATTTTTAGCAGTTCTAGGCAGGCAGTGTGGGACCACTGCTATTTTTAGCAGTCGGCTGTGGCGGCATCAGGATTCACTCCAGAGTCTGTCAGCATCAGACGGATCAGTAAACGGGTTAGAAACAAGTGAGATATTAATATTTGATCGTATTGATTAAATATTAATTAATTAACGTTTATAATATAAAGTTATAATTTAATATTATAACTTAAGTGAATTCCTTGAGGGGTGCGCCATCATGAAGGAAGGGGCCAGTTGATATTTTAATTAATAATTAAATATTCAGTGGAGAACTATGGAGAAGTGAAAATATTAAAAGATGAATATTTCATTAAAACCCTATTTTCAAGGGAATCGCACTTTTCAGTGTATTTGAGGGTTTGCCTTGGGAATTGAGCCCATTATGTGATTATTGAGTTTTGAAAACTGATCAATTTTGGTCTGAGCCTGAGACTTAGGGTTTCATGTTCGTTTGCCTTGGGGAACGAGCCATCTCCAACGGAAAGCAATTCAGAGAGTGTGGAATACCACTTGATTTATTGCCACAGAGGTTTTCTTATTCAGAGAAAACTACAGAGCTTCAGAAGAATTAATATTGTGAGAGTTCATCAGTGCTTTGCATTCAGAGATCATCCAATAACTTGGGCGCACCATATTCAGAGACATTGCTATTGTTTTGAGTGAAGTCCGTACAGTAATAAATGCAGATCTGACAGGGCCGTACCTCTCTGACAGGGCCGTACCTCTTCAAGCACGTGTTTTCTTCCTTCAAGAGAAACGCCTCCCTATTTTGCATCAAACCTACTTCATTGAAGGCGCCTACAGTGTTGGAGACATATGCATTCATCTGGAAGCGGGAAAAGAGGATTAATTAATTCTGCCGTACCTTTCTGTACCTTCAGCCGTACCAGGAAAATACAGGTTCTTTTCATAATAAAAAATCATTAATTCTTATTGCATGCCAGTTGATCATTTGTATTGAGTCTATATGAATATATGAGCAAACGTCTTCTATCTCTATTGTATTTTTCCATATACATTGAAGATCTAGTATTTTATTAAGAATTTATTATAAATTTCTGGTAAAGCCGTACCTTTGCATTTATTGTCAAAAATCCAAAAATTGCAAAAAAATCACAAAACTTCAGAAAACGTCAGAAAACCTAAAAATATCAGTCAGAGCAGTAACAGGGGGAAACCTAGGGTTTCTACAGTGGTATCAGAGCTTTGACTGTCATCCTGTGGTTTGGCCATCACATGCCTGCAGGATTTTGACACACATGTGTATTATATACGCAGACGCGCCTTGATTGAAAGGCAACGTTAGCTGAGCAGTACCGAAATCATGGCCGACAGAATGATAGGGCCGAGAGAACATATATACCTGATGTATATCCCCTGTAACAACCGAGACCGGATGATCCCGAGGTCTTGTCGCACTCGTGAGATCAGGTGGGCAAACGTCGATCTGATGATGTATTACAGCAGGTGGCACAGGCACTGCAGAGATTAGGGACTTCGAGGAGACCGCCACCACATCGTGACGATGACAGGAGTGATGCTGGGTCACGGAGAGCACCTAGGACAGTGTCACGGACAGCTGATAGGCCTACAAGGCCTACGTTCACGAGACCGGAGCCCGATGAGGCTATGCCAGAGGAGGATCGGGATGATTTGTTTGCTGATAACCTTATGGCAGCAAACGAGGAGTGGGAGTTGATACCTCCTGCAGTCAGAGAACGGAACACTTTTGACCGTTTTATCACACAGAGGCGTGAACACAATAGGGCTCGTCAGGATTGGAGACCCCGACAGCAGAATAATGACCTCAAACATGCAACTAACAGGTTGAATCTGGTAATGTTTGATGGCAGTGGGAAGATGACAGCCCAAGCTTGGATTAGCAAGCTTGACACATTCCTTACCTTGCGTCCGATGGTTGAGAGAGACGCTATCCGTTACGCTACACTGCACCTCGAGGGAGTAGCTTATGACTGGTGGCATCACGGTATGGTGACGCTACATCATGATAGGATCACTTCATATCAGGAGTTCGTAGACAGGCTGGTTGAGAGATTTGATAGGAAGGATCCGGAGACTTACTTCAGAGATTTGGCACAGTTGAGGCAGAGTGGCAATCTCGAGACATACATCAGCGACTTTCAGAGACTCTCCGTCATGGTTCCGAGCATATCTGAGAGGCGGTTGGTAGTTCTCTTTATGGAGGGTTTGACAGAACCACTTAAAGGCTGGATAAAAGCCTTTGATCCTCCATCACTACAGGAGGCGATGAGGAAGGCACGTAACATGGAGTTCGCAGCCCCGGCAAATAAATTTAACTCCAGAGGTTCTTCATCGTTCCGAGACAACAAGGGGTTTAATAAAAACAATGACAAATCTGATTATAACAAAAACAAATCAGATTATAGAAACGATTCGAAGGGTAAATCAGCCTTCCCACCCTTGGATCGTGAGGCCCTGAATGACCTTCGCAGGAAAAAGTTATGCTTTTACTGCAAGGGACCGTATGATGCCAATCACGATTGCCCTCTAAGACCCAAGGGCAAGGCGAATCGTGTTATGTGGGGTACACAGGAAGACTCGGGACCGGAAAATCTGCAGAGCAATGAGTATCTGCATGAGTTTCTAGACAGAGACTCTGTGAGTATAGAGGAGGAGAGCCCGAGCTTCAGATATAGGAGGGTAGATTGTCTAGCATCCAGCAGGAGGGTTCTTTCCGGCTCCGCGGTGTATTAGCAGGTCAGAGGGTCATTACCCTATTGGATACAGGAGCTACACATAATTTTATTGATGCTAGGTTCGTTGAGAAACGAGGGCTTATCACAGAGGAGTTTGAGGGCACCAGAGTCAAAGTGGCAGATGGGTACACTTTGAGATGCGAACGCATGATTAGAGATCTTCAATTACGCTTGAACAACTATGAGTTCAAGGCAGATTATTATGTTGTCAATATGGGAGACATCGATTTAGTATTGGGAATGAAGTGGTTGCACTCACTGGAGGAGGGCACACTTCGTCTCAAGGATATGGAGATACGTTTTGAGGTCGACGGGAAGACTCACATTCTTAAGGCAATACGGGACAGCGACCTTAAAACAATTTCCTTTCGCCGAATGGAGCGGCTCATGCGTCATGACATGGTAGAGTGGGCTGCCGAGAGTCATTTAGCACCTTTACAGGAGGGACAGCAAAAGACAGAGTATCATCCGGACATTCAGAAGATCAGAGTCAAGCATGATAAGGTGTTCAGTGATATTCCACCAGGTAGACCTCCAGATAGAGGGATAGAGCATATTATTGAGCTCGAGGAGGGTGCAAAACCCATCATGATAACTCCTTACAGACATCCGAAAAGATTGAAGGATGAGATTGAGAAGACCATAAAGGAGTTACTGGCTATGGGTCACATTAGACCTAGTAAGTCGCCGTTCGCTTCTTCTGTTGTATTGGTGAAGAAGAAGGATGGAACGTTGCGCATGTGCATTGATTACAGGGTCCTGAATAAGAGGACAATTAAAAACAGATACCCGATACCGAGGATAGATGAGTTGATCGATGAGCTTCATGGGGCATGTTATTTTAATGTAAGATCGACGACTCACGGTTATCACCAGATTAGGAGTCCTATGGAGTTAGACATAGAGAAGACAACTGTGATGTCATTGTGTACCCCCGAGTTCAGAGGATGCCATTTGGGCTCACTAATGCGCCCCCGCTTACCTTCTTACCTACTAAGTGAACAGGGTATTTATCTCACGAGGAGGTTTGTGTTGGTTTTCTCGATGATACCGATATACACGGACTCTAAGGGTGAGTAATCGCTCATTTAGAGACCGATTGAGCATCTTGGAGAGGGAGTCCTTGCACGCCAAGGAATCCAAGTGCGATTTGGGGATGACCGAATTGTTATACCTTGGTCATATTATCAGTGCGGATGGAGTGCGTATGGATCCTGAGAAGATCCGCGCCATTGTTGATTGGCCCACACCGGCGAACCTGACACAGTTGAGAGGGTTTCTCGGTTTGTGTGGATTCTACTGCAGATTCGTGAATGGTTATTCACGACATGCAGCCCCGATGACAGATTTGATGAAGAAGGGGGCGTTTGACTCAAGGCTGTGAGTGTTTTTGAGAAACCAAAGAGTTGATGACCACTGTCTGCTTTGGCACCTACGGACTTTAATAAGCCGCTTGAGCTTCCAGTGGGGATGCATCAAAGAGAGATCAGCGGTGCTTATGCAGACAAGCAATCTGGAGTAGTTTATGTGAGAGTCGCAGTCGTGAGGGACCCGAGGTCAGAGTAGCATATACGATAAGGAGATGCTCGCGATTATGCCGTTTTAGCTAAATTCGTGCACATCTGTTATGAAGAAGTTTTGCATCAAGACCGACCATAACAGCCCAGGCAATTTTTAGGCGCCGATCTCAAATCCACGCATGCTGGTGGCGGGTCGCCAGTCATGTTTAAGGATCGATATTTTTGCGAACAAAGGTACCGTAACGTAGGCATGCATTATCACTTAGGACCGTACTTGGGGTACTATGGTTCGTGATTACAGGATTGGAGGCATTTGATAGTGTAAGGTAGTATTAAGGACATTGGCCTCCAAGATTGTCACCTAGGGGTCAGCAAAGGATACCAGGCTAATAATTTGTGAATGATTTGATCATTTACAAGCACAGATATCGATCTCTTGCCTGAAAGGTGAAGAACATGGTTAAGGAGTGGCCTCATGATATTCTGACAAATAGACATCCCTTGCTACTTCCAAGACTTACAGCAGACGGAGAGGTTCACGTAAAAGGTCTCAAGAGAGATGTTCTTCAATATGTGCGTGAGTGCCCTGTTTGTCAGCAGAACAAGCAGGAGAATACTCACCCGGCAGGTTTACTACAGCCACTTCCGATTCCTGACAGGAAGTGGGAATGCCTGTCGATGGATTTTATCACGGGCTTGCCTAAAGCCCAGGGGCGTGATTGCATATACGCGGCTGGATCGGTTTTATTTAAGCATGCCCACTCTTTCCGATCACCACGACTTACACAAATGGCTGTGAAGCAGGTGTTCTTTCTGGAGATATTCACTTCATGGGTTGGCTCTTGAGTATTGTTGATAGAGATAGCTTGCCTTGCAACTTCGCGTGAGGTCTTCGTGCTTTATGACCGGTGCTTACACCAGCACCCGCTTACCATCCATGCATGTATGGGCGCATGTAGATAAGTTAATAAGGTGGAGGGATATCTCGTGAACTACATAGCAGTGGTGCGTATATGGGTCAGCCGGATACATTTTGTGTGAGATTACACAACTTTATTATTCCATATGACCATTCGGGATGTTTACCTTCATGGCGCCATAAGGGTATGAGGTCAGCTCTCAGGATCTCATATTGAGCGGCTGTGAGCGTCGAAAGTGCGTAGGTGTTGGCTGCGTGGAGAGTCGACACTATGAGGGCTCTCAAGGAGAATATTGCAAAGGCTGCACTGCCAGGCAATATGCGATCAAGAGACCAGAGAGTACTCTGAAGTTGGGTGATATATTTACCCTCATGCTCAGCCTCTATCATTACCCACTCTTAGAAATAGTGGGCTCGAGAAGCTTAAGTCATGGGCTGGCCATTCTTTCGTGGATCCTGAGGAGAGTGGGCGAGGTGGCTTACGAGCTTGAGCTTCCAGCAGAGAGCAGGGTACACAACGTATTTCATTTGTCACGCCTCAAGAAGGCGTTGGGTCATCGTGTTGTACCATCTGCAGTGTTACCACCCTTAGATGATGAGGGTAAGTTGATTCTAGTACCTGAGTCCATCCTGGAGTATAGGGAGAGACAATTGCGTCGGAGGACTATCAGGGAATATCTGGTAAAATGGAGAGATTTGCCGGTTGAGGATGCGACATGGGAGAGCGAGAGATTCCGCAGCATCTCGCATCGAGATTGCTTCGAGGACAAGCAACTCGTGAGGCTAATCATGTCCCTCCTGCTGACATCCTCGCATTTGACCGGATTGGTTTCATCATACCAATTCCCCGTGAAAATGGATGGACCCGGATGTAGGGTCACCGGAGCTCGCCCGCCTCACCACGGGATTGATCAGTTGTCTTCGCTCGCTCAATCGAGACATTTTGCAGAATTGCTATTTTTAGCAGTTCTTGGCAGGCAGTGTGGGACCACTGCTATTTTTAGCAGTCGGCTGTGGCGGCATCAGGATTCACTCCAGAGTCTGTCAGCATCAGACGGATCAGTAAACGGGTTAGAAACAAGTGAGATATTAATATTTGATCGTATTGATTAAATATTAATTAATTAACGTTTATAATATAAAGTTATAATTTAATATTATAACTTAAGTGAATTCCTTGAGGGGTGCGCCATCATGAAGGAAGGGGCCAGTTGATATTTTAATTAATAATTAAATATTCAGTGGAGAACTATGGAGAAGTGAAAATATTAAAAGATGAATATTTCATTAAAACCCTATTTTCAAGGGAATCGCACTTTTCAGTGTATTTGAGGGTTTGCCTTGGGAATTGAGCCCATTATGTGATTATTGAGTTTTGAAAACTGATCAATTTTGGTCTGAGCCTGAGACTTAGGGTTTCATGTTCGTTGCCTTGGGGAACGAGCCATCTCCAACGGAAAGCAATTCAGAGAGTGTGGAATACCACTTGATTTATTGCCACAGAGGTTTTCTTATTCAGAGAAAACTACAGAGCTTCAGAAGAATTAATATTGTGAGAGTTCATCAGTGCTTTGCATTCAGAGATCATCCAATAACTTGGGCGCACCATATTCAGAGACATTGCTATTGTTTTGAGTGAAGTCCGTACAGTAATAAATGCAGATCTGACAGGGCCGTACCTCTCTGACAGGGCCGTACCTCTCCAAGCACGTGTTTTCTTCCTTCAAGAGAAACGCCTCCCTATTTTGCATCAAACCTACTTCATTGAAGGCGCCTACAGTGTTGGAGACATATGCATTCATCTGGAAGCGGGAAAAGAGGATTAATTAATTCTGCCGTACCTTTCTGTACCTTCAGCCGTACCAGGAAAATACAGGTTCTTTTCATAATAAAAAATCATTAATTCTTATTGCATGCCAGTTGATCATTTGTATTGAGTCTATATGAATATATGAGCAAACGTCTTCTGTCTCTATTGTATTTTTCCATATACATTGAAGATCTAGTATTTTATTAAGAATTTATTATAAATTTCTGGTAAAGCCGTACCTTTGCATTTATTGTCAAAAATCCAAAAATTGCAAAAAAATCACAAAACTTCAGAAAACGTCAGAAAAACCTAAAAATATCAGTCAGAGCAGCATTAGAGGGAAACCTAGGGTTTCTACAATGTGCGAACCCTGGATGAATTTGCTAACACCAGCTAGGGAGGAATCTTTCACCCCCAAAATTGGAACCCATAGGATAACCCTCCTAGGGTTTCGAACTCAAAGAGCTCCTCCCAACTTTAAACCCCAAATGAAATAATAAACTAGACTTGTGAGAGAATGAGCTCCCAAATCATATTTATAATGCCTTTATGCACTTTTAGGGTTTTCCCACCTAAAACATTTAATTCCCCCTTTATAAAGTGACTATATTAATTTATTATTAAAATGTCTCAAAGTCACTTTATAACTTTTAAATATAATTATTTAATATTACCCTTTTTACTTTGCACTCTTTTGCTTGGTAACATTAAATAATTAGAATAATTATTATTCCTCAGGTGGGCTAGAAAATGGGGACATTACAAAAGCAGTCTTCCCATGTGCCCTATTGATGCTTCCACAATTTGCATGCATGTCTAGTGTAGCATTATAATTTAACATTGAATGAAGCTACTCTGTTTAGAAGGGGCTCGCTTAGGTGACATTGTAGTGCTGATGCTTGTTCTTGGACTACAAGAGAAAGGTGTGGAGTCAGTTCCCATAGATCAAATCCTTGGAAGTTATGTAACATTTTTGTGAGGCTGCTGAATACTTTGGTCTCTTTTGGAGTCATAATGCATTAGTTACAGAGTTGTGTAGTTCACTAGTTTGTTTTGTAATCACTCTAATAATATATTCTCTATGTTATCGGGTTCTCTTGTTGGAGGCCCTGTGCCCGCTCCGAAATGGCTCAGGAGCAGGAGCGGCGATGGGAGTGGCTTGGGAGTGTCCCAGCCACCTTGGGTTCTCTGTGGGCATGCCTATGGCATACCCACAAAGAACCTAAGGTCGCTGGGACACTCCCAAGGTATTCACAAGCACTCCCAAAAATCCCAAGTCCTCCCACAGGTAGGCAAAGACAACACACGCCCAAAAACGCTTTAATCAATGATTTTTGAAACTCTAAAACATTGAAGTTGATGACTGTCTCAAAGAAGTATCGGCTTCTGTGAAATATTTTATGCTATTGCGATTGTGACAACCTGGGCTTCTATATTAAAGTTGCTGAGACAGTGCAAAGGTATTGAGATTGTCAAGATTATCTTGTTAATGTTGAGTTTAGTGTTTGTAGTATTAATGATGGTTTACTCTTTTTGCAAGAATAAGCCTACACAGCCCATTCTCTTCTTGTGTAACAGTTCTTGTAATCTTAGTGTTGGGATCATGGGTTGTAAAGGTGATTTGAGATGTTAATCTAGTTAAGTATTGCCTACTAGTGATTGTTCTGTTTTAGTTGAAAATAAAAAATCAGCGGGGTTGTTAGTTGCACATAAATCTTGTGACTATATTTTGTTTGGGAGTTGTTGGAAAGGGTTTGTTCAATGTTTCCTTCAGAGTTAAACATTTCTCTTTGGCTAGGGTTTGTTTGATCAAAACCTTGTTACCTTACCTTAGAGTTGTATAAGGAGTTTGATCACAAACTAGATTTGAATGACCCTTTTCACTCTCAACGAGTCATTGATCATGCCCTAACTAATAAGGAAAAAGTGAAACAATGATATAAATTACTATTTCCACCTTGGGTTTCATTTGCATTTACATTTACAATGATTACTAGGTATTACAGTTAACAAGTGCATCCAATCCTCCACTCAAGACCAGGGACTTTGACACAGATAGATAGGCACAAAAATTTCTTAGATTCAAACATGCAACAGTCCAAAACCTCACCAACATTCCAGCAGGATCAACTTCTTCAAGCTCCACTAGACCTCAAGCTCTTATCAAATTTTCAAGAGTGATGGTGCAATATGTGCCCAACCACAGGACCACCATGGTTCAAATACAAAGCTCTAATGATCACAAAACAACACACACACATACACACACACACACACTATATATATAGTACTCAAGCGTACCGTACCCAAGAGATTTTTTACCATACCGGTGTACTAGAACCTCGTACCTGTACCCGACACCATAGTAGAACCGAAAACTTAGTATATTCTTGGTGTTCCTTTTGTCATTTGTAGCCTTTTCTATTTTCTTTAACTGTTGCCCTTCTACTCTACTTTGTTTTTGTTTTTCTTTAATGTATAAAGTTGGATAATAGATAGTATGATGATTTATTACCAGTTGCTTGTATTGAGTGAAGTTGGATTAGAAACTTACCACTTTTATGGGTGCAAATGTGAGCACATGAGCAGAAATGTTCCTTAAAGTTTGAATTTGAGGATTTCGCTATATGTATGCAATAGACTGATACTTTTATTACTATGCAATGTGTAACAATAACAATATAATTGACTACCACTTAGGCTGATTAATAATTTTGTTTAGTAAATTGGTAATTTTACAGTCTACATTTTATTTGAATGCATGGATGAATGCATGATCAAGTTGGAATACTCATCTAGAAGCCATGTCAGAGAATTCTGTTCCATCAAAATTCACTTGGGACTTGCATACAACCTTGTTCAGCCATCTTTATTTTTAATTTTAAATACAATTTTTTTTTTTTTTTTTTTTTATGTTATTTTTATAGCTGTCCCCAAAATATAGGAAAATTTATTCTTGTCCCTAAAACCTATTTCCCATTTCCCCATTCCCTAGTCCCAAAAACTGAAAGGAACATTGGTTTTAGCAAAGAACCACAACCAAAGTTAAAATGGCCATATTACAAGAAAATGGATCTGTTATTATTTAAGCCCTTAAGGGGAGCTAGGGAATCTTTGTAATGTCCCCTTTTTTTATGGTCTTTCCAGAATTTGTGAGAATTCCAACATTCTTGGGGAATGCTAACTGTTCGTACACTTTGGGCTGCGGAAAAAGTAATTAAATAAATAACTTAAATTGTCTTAAAGTAACTTTATATTATTTTCCTAAAGGCAACTTGTGTTTATTTATTTATTTTAAAGAAGGGTGGTCAACATCATAAGTATTTTTAAAAAAGGGCCAAAGTGATGATTTAAAAGGTTGTTTTAAATGAAATATTAAAAGTGGCTTAGAAAATAAGGATTAAAAGTACTATCAAAATTAAAAGAGTTTGAATTTTAGTTGCCCTAAAAGTGCCTATAAAAGATGGAGGTTTTGAGAAGAGGGGATTCCCCTTAAAGGGAATCTTTGGTGCCTAAAATTTGTAATAAGGGAATCACATGGAATAAAGGGCAGATTAGAATATATATATTTCTGATTACCAGCAGTGGTCTGTGGTCATTTTTGGTCATCTACAACAGCACTCAGGTCAAGGTTACTAGTTCATTTCTATAAATTAATGTATATGAATTTTATGTCATAATCTTGTGCTCCAACAACAATATTTTTGTATGATTTTGATATTTATTTGATTTGAAAAGTAACATATTTATGGAAAATATTTTAATAACTTTATGCTACAGCAGTGAGTTAATATTTGAAAATTTATTATTGTCATTGCAATTGTGAGCATTTTGTTAAACATTTATCAAATTCCAAAGAAATTCCAGTCCGGGATTTTACAATCTTGGAAGTGGGACATTGCCTTCAAAGCAAGGTGTATTAATTCCACTATATTTCTGTAGGCACCTAATTGGATAACTGTAGATAGGTTGTTTTGAGGCCTATCTCACATCTGGTAATGTGGATGATCATTCAAACACTGTTTTACAGAGGTAAGGGTTGTATAAACTATAAGCTATTAATCACAGACTGTATTGGTGAGTGATCGTTTGAATCTAATGTCATAGTGATGACCAATTTGCTCTAGTTGAAAGCTTTTAGACAGAATTGAATAGAATAATTTATTATCACAAATGGTTCAAGAAGGATCTTATGACTAACTTTAGAGACACAATTCATGGATTAACTCATATGCCATATGAACGTAGAATAATGGCTTCCAAGTTTAATTGATTCTATTTGCAAAACAAGGCCTAATTCAATATGGAACATGAACCATATTTTATAATTGCATTGCCATTTGAATTGACTTGAACTCTCCAAATGAGTTTTGTTTTGAGAAATGCCTCTTAAATATGTTCTATAAGGTCATTTAAAACCCTAATGTCCCTTACCCAAATACAATTCCCTGCATATGTTAGTCCATTTATGTCTAAACTTAAAGTGAAAGGTCTGTGATAAGTGTCACTGGAAAGATCTATGTCAACCTCACACAAGATTAAAACTTAAATGAACTACCATAGACTATTACAGACACAATAGTTCCACAGTCCATGAAAATGAAATTGAATGCTGGTAAAACCTTGTAAGAGTTTTGTGTCAGAAAGACTTTATAATTAGCGTGAAGGAAAGAATTGCTGTTCTGGATAGAAATTTTTAGTGGACTGAATTGCAGGGAGATCTGCTCTTATATGGCTAGGATCCTTGAAGAATGCTTTCTGGGTTTTGTTCTTTGTTCATCCTTCTTTCTAAAATATATTGAAGTTTAAAATTTGACCAAGTAATGCAAAAGTTATGATTGTTTAAAGACTGTCATGTTTCATTGCAATCTGCAGATTGAAAAATGCAAAATAATTTATATGATGTAATTAGGCAATTTAAATGGTTATATCATTATTTATAAATGTACTATTATGTATATGTGTGAATTTATTAATTGGTATTATCCTTTCACTGGATTCTAGAAAGAGATTTAGCAAAACAACCTAGAAGATGGTATTGTATGTATTGTGTACTTCTAGGCTATGTCATAGGATTCGCTGAATTTAATCCTTGAAATTCGAAATTTGGCAAACATTTTTTTTTATTTTTAAATTTGTTAATATTCACCCCAAAATTCATATGGAAAAAGGACTAGGTTTTTCTTATTAAATACATTTTTAAAAAGCTTTGTATTGAGCTATGGGATGTGGGAAGCGACTATCAAAGATGTCAAACGAGTGACGGAAAAAGTATTAAGATTGCTGTTGACTGTGGAAACACCTCTGAGCCGGCTTGACTCTGCACTCCATGCAGGTAGTGGTGGCTATGAGAGCGGAGGCTTTGCTATTTGAGGAAGTGAGGGAATTATAATCTAATCGCAATGGAACAATAAATTGTTGCGCAACCCAATGCTAGGCCAGAGCAAAACCCAAAGCAATGGCTGCTGCAAGCATCACTTTCCCAGCGAATTAGCAAAAATTATGACAAAGCTGCTATCCACAAAGTGTAGTGAATTTGGACTTGGTGGTGGCGGCTATGCCCCTTGATTGTACTCTATATTGTGATAGGGGGTGTGCTTGGGGCACTGCCCCTAGACCTAGTGAGGGGTGTTGTCCCTCAACTCCGCTTGACCTTGCTAGGGGCTGTTACCCCCAAACCCCTACTCTAATTTTAAAAAGTGAAAAATTAAAATCAATTTGGGCCATGCTAGATGGAAAATTAATGCTTTTTATTCTCTCAAGTTTTTCCAAATTAAATCCCAAGTAATTTAATTACATTTACACTTTCATTTTGCTCTGATCCTAAGTAATGCTACTATGGTTGTATCAACACTGTAGACTTGTCTGAGATATGATTGTAGGACCCACATAGACCTAGTTATGTTGGGTTGTGTGATACAAGCTTGTATCTATCATAGTTCATGACTCCGAGTTGTGATTTTTGCTTTTGATACCATATATATTACAATCTATGAGTTTTGTATACCTAAAGCACATGTGGATATTTGTATATTTAAAAGTATTGTTTCCTTCAACTTAAATCTGCTTCTGTATTCATTTGATTGATGTTTTCTTGTGAATGTGATTAAAGTAGCTTCTAATTGATAAGTTTATTATGCTTTTAGAGTTGATTTATTTAAAAGTGTATAATAAAAGCTTTAAATCCTTAAAAATTCTCTATATTTCATGGTTTTTCAATTTGCTGAGTCTAAGTCCTAAGTCTGAGTTTGAGTCAAAAATCAGCCTGATAAGTTCAAGCTGACTTTGATTCTTGTAACTATGGGTAAATTACATTTGGGTAATCTTTGGCTTAGCATTGTGCCTCACCTATCGTGGTATGCCACACCCAAAGTTGGAATCATTATTTTAGCCAATTTAAATGCATAACATGTCTCATGGGCTTTTAAACCTGAGGCTCCAATATGAGAGCCCCTATGTTATATCACTTAAGCTCATCCCATTTGACTTGATAACTATCCTATTGCTTTGGGCATAAAATTTTCTTTTTCTGTGTGGGCAGACTCCAGTTTGTAACATATTATTGTTGTGGATTTTATGATATATCACATATAATTTGTAGCACAACTAACTAGCACTGTGATGGAAATGATCTTTGCTAAACCGGTGTGAGCTGTGGTACATAGTGGGTAGCATAGAAGGAGAGACTGCACTTACAGAGTAGATGATCTCAGCTATGTAAAATGCACTGTGATGGGAATGGTCATTGCTAAACCAGTGTGACCCATGTACATGATTAAAATTGTGAACAAGGCTGAAAAATTAAATTTGATTGCAAGTTTGGGGATATTCAGGAATCTAGTTGTTGTTGCAGAATATGTACTCTGGAGCACTCACATTGGATCCTGAGGATGTAGAGCTGCTCACAAACTTCGGCGATTGTTGTATAAAAAGAGCTGAACTTGCTTATGCGCTCTTGAATTCTACCACAATGGAGGTTAACCAAAGTTGGACCTCAGCCACACAGTTCTATGAACAAGCATTTAGTGCATATGCACATGCTTGCAGCAGAGCTGATGTTAAGGTCGGTGATGATCTTGCTGGTTTACTCCAGAATTGGGGTGCCAGTCTTCTTTCTTTTGCTGAGGTGAGAAATGATGAAATCGCTATTTTTGTTCTATATCTGTTCATGCTGAATGACCGCTGATATGATGATTTTCAACTTCTAAGTTTTATTGCAGGCTCATGATGTTGTAATGCTAATTAAATGTCCATCATGTTAAGGGTAAACATATTGATGAAAAACTGCAGTCTTTCTGTTAGTTTTTATTTTATTTTCTTGAATATGCTCCATAATACCATTTCATCCTGTTGAATTCTTCTAGATGTCCCTATGTTGCACCTCCAAAATTCATACAAATCATTTCTCAATTTCAAATAAGGTTTGCTGCAAGTTTTATTTTTTGCAGTGTTCTATATGCTGGTAGTTTTATCTGGTGTTAAGCTGTAACATTTTTAAATAAAAGATTGTTCCTTGCATTCAGTTATTCGAAAATAAAAAAATGTATAAAAGGATTCTTTTGCACAATAGAGAACCAAACTTTAAAATTTTAAAAATTTCAACTTGCCCAAATACATTGCTGATTCTTAACAAAAGTAAGATAAGTAGCAGTAGATAAAACATCTCAAGGCTGCAAAATTGCCCTCTAGACCTTTGAGTGCAAGGAATGATGCAAAGATTCAGCTGAAATACTCCCCAATAAAGGCCAATATACCAATTTACAGATTTCAGAACTGATGCTTCTGGATATTCCACTGACTATGCTAACTGATTATCTCATTCCTCTCCAAATTGCATAAGCTTGAGGTATTCAATTCATGAATAACCAAATGAATTAATAGAAAATCCATACAGTTCAAGTTGAAACAATTTATTTCTTTGGAGTCATTTAAATTTATCCTTGCAAATAGAAATTATCTTTTGCCAAGTGTTCTCTCAACTTAAGTTCTTATCTATTGTAATTGTTAGTATGCACGAGTACATTTGACTTTGAAGTTTGATCCTTTGTGGACATAAATATGATTTCATTATTCTTTTTTTCCCCCTCCTTTCTGACATCTATGGACTTCTGTGGCAACAATATGATCTGTCTGAAGGTGTTACAGAGCCAGCAAAACATAAAGCTCTCTTGTGATCCACAATCAGGCTTTCTTTGTTCTTTGATTTTGCAAGATTAAACATCAACAAAATGTCAAAAATCCATCTAAATCTACATTTTCTGGCACCAAAGGTCATCAATTGAATTCATTTGTTATCGAGTTAAATCTAAACCTATTTGATCATTTTCCATATTGTGTGACTGCTTCCCTGTCAACATTCTAATTAAAAATTTGGAATTCCCTCTTAATTCATTTCCACATCATTAATTTATTGTGTGACTGCTTTTAGAGGAGAGTTCTATTGGTTAGTAGGCTCAACCACCTCATTAAGAGGAAAATTCTAGGGAGTGAGCTGCCTCGTGGAATTGTGAAGCTTCAACAACTATTGATTGATTTTGACATAGTCAGTTGTGATGGTCTCAGACTGTAGAACCTTTGCAATAACCTTGGTTTGATTTAAGACACATTGATTGTAGTGTATGATCATAGCCAAACCTTCCTCTTGTTTATGAAGGCAGGAGATGATAGCACATTGGTTCTCTTTGACTCTATGTATGTTTTGTAGCAATAGGTTAGGGTTTTCTTGTTTGAAATATTGCATTTTGTGTTGAATTTCAGCTTCCTTTATAAACCCATTCAAAGTATCATTAATGTTCGCAAGAGCAGGGTGAGTGGTTGTTTCAGGGAGGGGAGCCTGGGTAGTTGTGGTAACCCTTGCAAGGAATTAGCTCAAAATCATATAATTTTTTTGTGATCATGAAAATTTTAACTCTTTTTCATTGTTAAGTTCTCAATGTGGGCAAGGTGAGAGCATATGAAGACTAGAATGAGGACAAAGAATACTACATGAAAGATATTGCCAGCTAGCCGTCCAATTTACAATGAAAGAAAATCATAGAATCAATCAAGCCAAATTGGCTAATAGTGAATGCAAATTCTGATCAAGCCAAACTTGCTGAAAGCAAGTGGAATTGCATCAATGCCAAAATAGTAGACTAATTCAGTCGATTTTGATAAACACCATATAAGGCATAAAATCTAGGTTGCCAGGAGATTGGTACTAGTACTGGTACATGAGTCTGGTATAGGTAACGATATGCCTATTTTTGAAAAATAGGAGATGGGTACTTGGAGATGCCATTTTTTTTTATTAAATATAATTTAACAATTCATAAATTTGGTACATTAAAACTGAAAATATCATGACATTGATCATCTACAAATATTTGTCTTTTGGCAGGGCAGACGAAGTGATGCAAAATAAAATGGGTTTGCAATTTTTGTGCTAAATTGTTAGCTCAATTGGTTAAAGCATCCTATTGTAGGGAAGAGGTCGCGAGGTCTAGTCTCCCCCCAAACCCATGGGACTGGAGGGCGTGTTGCACTAGTGCCCACCGGTCATGTGAAAAAAGTTTACCAAGCGCACTGCAGTTTATAGGGAGGACTACTTGATTCCTGCAGTCTATAAAAAAATAAAATAAAAATTGTCACCTCAATTCTTCTAAGACGTGAAAATAAAATGTTAAATAAGCTGGAGAGAAGATATTTAATGCTGTCATTTTAGTATTTGGTGTGTAAATATAGTATGCATCTATATGGTTCTCGGCACTACGGTATCTTTTATTATTCTGGCTGGAAAATGGAGTAACAGTGTCTTGTGTGTTTGGATATTATTACGAATGATAGCTATCTCCAACACTTAAAAGTCTGTAAGATGACATTGCATATTCTAATTTACCTGAACATGCTGATACCTGTTAGTTTGAAGATTATAAGTGCAGCCAATATGTTTTTAACATGCTTACAGTCTATAATAAATTAATAATAAAATACAATGTATGATAACATGTTTTTGGCGGTGTCATTCCTTCTGAATGCCAAAAAATAACTCGTGTGACGTTTTTTCCTATTCGTGTACCTGCTTTTTGTGTTTCTTAAAGTTTATTTTTGAAATTTTAAGGTTTTTTTTTTTGTGAAATGTGAGGAGACTGCTATGGGACGTTTCCTGCACATAGGGATGTCTTTGCCAGTGTCTCCGGTACCGGAGACGCATCTTGGGACGCTTCCTGGTCTCCAAGACGCGTCCCAAGGGAGTGGAGATGCGTCTCCCTGCAACCTTGCATAAAATGTATTGAAAATGAAAAAGGATCCAACGGATAAATTGACTAGGATCTATTACAATAATTAAGTGGGATCTAGTGGTGAACAGTTCAAGATCTTTGAAATGTCAAAAACTAGCAGTAAACTGTTCAGTTGTTATAATATGATATTTTTGATAGAATCAAGGATAATATGAACTATAGTATCAGCTACAAGTATTATCATCACTTTCATGGAAAAGATATAAACTTTAGGGTAATGAAAGATTATAGAATAAGCCACTTCCCGTTGCTATGTTGATTAATGTTATTTGGTACTCTACTAGTGTTGATGTAATGACATCATAAATAGTACAGTTTGCAAGATTATACAATTTTGGAACATGTTGCAGCATAAAATTACTCAATATGATGTTATACCCATGAAATATCCAGCGGCTGAACTGAATGATAAGAAACCAGCCTCCAGATCACATACAACCAGCCATCATTAACATGTATGACTAGTATTGATTGCGGTTTATGGTTGACACGTTATACATTTGACTTCTGCAACCTACAGAAAACCCTTTCAAAGACAAATGCTCAGAAAAAGACAATCATTAACTGTGTTGGACCCCACATAGAAGCTGCTAATATAAACCCTTTAATTTGTATGGCCTGTTGGAATAGTATGACCATATTTACTGATCGTGTTGCCAGTTTTTGTAAGAAAATTGTCATTATCCTGCTCAAATGAATCTTAGATAGCCTACAAATATTGATTACCAGGTATAGATAAGTCAACGTTAATATCGCAGCTTGAAACTGAATGATTACCCCTGTGTATGGCCCGGTATCGCCTGTAGATGAGTACAGCTTAGTTTTCTAGATAGTACATCTATTTTCAGTTATATATTCTCTTATTTTAGTGACCCCCAGTGATGCAATCCTACAATACTAATCTTATCACTGTTACAAGGATTACCACTGTGTATGGTTTGCAATCTCCACAAAAAAATGGCTGCAAACCAGAAAAACAAACTGTGCAGCTAGCTACAATGAGTTGCAGCCAAAACTCAAACTCCCAAAATTTTAGATATTAGCTAATAATCTCACTAAATTGGAATGCAAACATTAGGATTAAAATCCTCTAATCCACATTGAAGACAAAACTGAAGCGGCACTTATAACTAGAAAAATCTGACACCCAAAACTAAAGCATTGAAAAGAATGTCTGATGAAGCTTACTGTCAATCTGAGTGAGACTGCGTTGAAAACTAGGAGGGTTTTTGTTCTCAAAGCTTTAAAAATCTAGAGGATTTTTGTCCTTGGGAATAGAAGAAGATGAACGTATGTTCATTTTTGAAAAATGAGATTGCTTCAAAAGGTATGTAAAGGATTTTTGAAAACAATCATCTTATTTATAACTTTTTTGAGGGAATGAAATAATATTTATTTCTTTTTGGGTAAATATTCCTCAAAGTTAACAAAATTTAATTTAAGTATCCTTTAATCACCTTTTTGTACCATGAGTCTAGCGACACTTGAAATAATCACTTAAAACACGTTTTTAAATAATTAAATATAGGTTGTTTATTAATTTTTACTTTTCCGCAACTTAAATATTTAATTAATTTTCTTTTAAGGGTCATATGCAAACTTATGCTTGAGAAGGGGACATGACATTAGGGGGTTGATTTTTTAATGGTATTGAAGTATCCCACCCCAAATGAGACAATCTCTATTCCAATTTTGATTGATTAATTTCAGTTTGACAATTAGGACATTTTGTCAAACAGTATGCACATTGCAGACTGATAGTACTGTGTGTTTCAATGGTTTGATAGATTGCATTTCAAATTCATGAAGTTCGGAAGGAAGATAACTTAATACATTGCAATATTTTTGAATACAGGGACTGAGTAATAAAATGCTTACATTAATATTTCTGATCATAAATAATGCAGCAAATTATACATTCAGAAGTACGTTTCTATCACAGATGGATATCATATATGAAGCTACAGCAGTTTAGAAATAGTTTATAAATAAATCTCAGACCTGGAAATGTGAATACTCAGAAAATTAAATTCAGTCCTCAATTTCTATGCCCAGCAACACTCTACAGGCGTTGACAACGTAGAGAACTCCCACGTGATGCAGCAGCTAGGGATATGAGCCTCCAACACTGGCGATTCACATACAGATCTGCACATCTCTCACCTAATTTTCAGACCTGTAGCATTACTAATGGCTGCGTCCAACCTCATAAGCCCAGTGATGGATTATAAGGTGCCCTACGAACCTCTTGCAAGCAGATAACCACCTCCAGTATGGCAAGACGTTGCATCAATGAGTCACAGCTGCTAATAACCAAGAGAGGCAGCAATATAACTTAGTCTTCAAACTCAAACCCTTACATTGTAAATATATTCAATACACCTGGAATGCCTGGCAATTGCTTTCATAATTTCTTTTGAAAACCCTCTATAATATCCTCATTTTATCTATGATGAATAAAACTCAGATTTCTCATTTAAATCATCAAACCCTAGCTGTGAAGCTTTTCCTGTAATTTCTTTGAAGCACAAGCACAATCCCTGCAATGGAATTGTCTGCAAGTTGTTCTTCCTGAGGGGCTATGTCCTCAAAACGCTTGAGATTTTCAGACTCTCCAGTCTTCAGCAAACCCTTAGCCAAATTCTTCTTCTTTAACAATGAATGAATTGCAAAACGCTTTTTGAATGCCTTTTATACCTCCTTCAAATCCCACGACCTCCTTAGCCTTTTTAATTCATTTAATAATAAATGATCATTTGCTTTTGTTGCACCATAATAAAATAATTTTTAAAACTCAAGTGTGGCGTCCCCATTAAATGCCTTTTAATAATGACTTTATGATTAAAAGTAACCATATATTATAAAAGTCGTTATTCACCAATAATAATATTCTCTTTAATATTTAATTATTATTAAAGTTATCAATTTAATAATGATCAATAATCCATAACTCCACAAATATTGACATAATATTGAATCCGCCAACACCAAGGGGTAACTCACTGCTTCCTCTGCTCACCAAACTGGATTAGTAAGGTTTGACTCAAACATACAAGGGACTTACTAAAAATATTAAATGTGTGTAAACGGAGCCTAAAACA
Source organism: Sequoia sempervirens (assembly GCA_007258455.2). Classification (NCBI taxonomy): domain Eukaryota; kingdom Viridiplantae; phylum Streptophyta; class Pinopsida; order Cupressales; family Cupressaceae; genus Sequoia; species Sequoia sempervirens. The sequence continues at coordinate 9,803 of VDFB02261343.1, read as the reverse complement.
CCTTAAGAAGGTCATCTCTGAATATCGCTAAACACTGGAAAAGAGAACACTGTAAAGTGCCATCTGAAGAACCCATAAACTCCCACCAAAGGCCCTCTAAACACCAACATTAGCCTACGAGGACCCGATAATAGGCTAATCCACCAAACTTTGACATTGGCTAAAAAGGGGGCATTACAGTCTGCCCTCCCCGAAATTGCTTGACCTCAAGCAATCTCAATTGATTGCCTTGGCTTGTTGTCTAAATGCCGGGATCCCAAATCAATCAGTAGAATGCCCAACAATACTCAACACCACTGTAAACAACTAACCCAATGTAGGGCAATCTACCCAACATAGAAATCCCTGGATCCCATAGCCAGAATGGAATTCTGCCACACATTACCCAATTGACTTCCACTGTGCTATCTAACATAACCTTCACCATGCTGAGAGTGGTGAAGCAACACATCGGAATCCAATTTAACTGACGTGCCAAACCTGTCACCACTTGGATCCCAACACACCGGAACCTCACATCTATCAAACATGAGGAGATAAAAGTATCTCAAAGTATCTGCATCACAACACCTCTCTCCATCTTCTGCAAACCTCCAATGGAAGTGATAACTACCCCTCATAGGTGCTGAAAGATATGTAATTGCTCCTCTTAGGTTGCTGATATGGAACAAAATAGCACCCTCAAGACTGCAAGACCGACCTACGAGGATGTAAAAGATACCAACCGGTTCATAGGATGATGGAGTATCATCCTTGTGTTGCTCTTCCATGACAAGGAAATGATATAACTCTCCTCCAAACTCATGTATAACTGCTGTCTGTAATGTCCCCTTCTCAGCAATGATCAGTGCAGATGGCCGTTAGCCTATCTTGGAGGCCCGTAGGCTAGTTGGAAGCTGAGATTAGGGTTTCCCATCATCTAGGAGGATGTTTTTGCATTTTTTCAGAAGCTTGCACATGGAGTTTTGGATTTTGGATTGCGGATTCTTTCTGGGTTTTCAGAGAGCTTCGCAATGATATGACTTGCAAGGCTTGGTGTAACGACCTATTCCATGTGTAAATTAAAATTTTCCAATTCTCACTTTATACATGTAAAGGTAACAAGTAACAAATACAATATAATAAAGATTTTCCTTTCATTATTGATAAATACGTACAAGTTACAATATTTTTCCACATGAATTTCATTTTCATTGCAAATATAAATCAGAGTTCAAAAGTAATATAGTTACATACATAGCTCGTAAGCTTTTGCACAAATAGAAGTAAGAAGGTCCGGAGTCCGTCCTTTCAAATCTGGTACATCGGCCCGCTTTGGAGGAGAAACATCATCGAGCGCTTTTTCCGCCAACCACGGACTTATAATGTCCCCCGACACTATCGTTAGATAGATGGCCCTCCTTCGAAGAAGAGAATGGTAGGGTATCCTTAACAATTACCAATGAGCATAGTGTTGTGTCCTACACAACTAGAACCTTGCTATTTCACAATCTCGAACTAGTACTCGGATCACAATGAACTGACAGTGTAGTCTCAACTAACTCACGTCTATGTGGCAGTCATACGTTTCACTACTTTGGCCAAAGTATTCTCATTCAGTACTTTGAATGTAGGTCATCTATCATAAACACTACTTAGGGCCGACTTGACTTGAGGCTTCCTTACTCTATGCATAGGTTTTCTCTTTCAATGGGTGAATCCGTCACCCTAGACATCCTACAATCATACGAACCTACTAGAAATGAAACAGTCTACAAGTGTCTTGTATCAATCCTCCTATTTAGGAAATCTTTATCCTAGGAGTACTTAGCTTGTCTCAGTTATCCTAATAATTTAAGCTAAAAGGCTTTACTTGATTCTGCCTTCATTTCGATCCTAGTAGATAATAAGTACATCTACGTATTCTCCATATACAGAGATCATACACAACATGCATTAGTCATTCAAAATGCAAATAAATCCTTCCCTTTTATCTTGTTTCATTATCTCCCTTTAATGTAAGATAAGTAAACTAATCCCTTAAGCTCTTTACTCATATAATCCCTTTTTCACAATTCCCTTAATCATTGAATCCCTTACACATTTTCTCCTTTAATGCATTGCTTTAAATATTCATCAAAATAGTTCTTTCCTACTAGAGCAAATTGAAAGCAGCAATCACAAGACCAAAAAGGAAACAACACTTCAATAAAAAGTTATAAACTAGGAGGATTCATGCCTGATTTTAAAGCTTCTCCTTCCAGAATTGCTCTTCTAGACTCTCCTTCAAATAAGCTTCCAGAATTCCTACTAAAAATGGCTTCTTTGTGATAGTATTTCACTCTATACTGAACTCCTATATCTCTTCTCTCAAACATGTTTCGACCACTAAATTCTTACTCAACTATAATTCACAAATACCTCACTCTGAGCTCAAAATGATATAATCATTGTAACTGGTAAATGTTGGTAAAAATTCACTGTATTTTTCAAACTCAGCAATACAGTAATACAAGCAATACAACGAAATGGATATGGGATTTCAATAAAAATACTAAACTCAGATTGCTCAATGTGTTTTTCCAATGAATGGAAGGGCGTCTATATATAGGCCCGTTTTTGCAACTGTTTCCTATATTTTGGGCATGTAAAATGACAACCAAGCGTGTAAACTCAGTCAAACGTCACTTGGCAAGTGTATAAACCCTAAGTCACCTTACAAAGGAGTGATTCGACCTCTATAGAGCCAGCAAATGCAGAAATTTTCAATTCAAATCTCCAAAAACGCCACCTACAGGTATCACGTTTTTGCCAGGCGCATAAAATTGAATGACTCACTTTGTTGCATTTTAGGTCAAGGTTCAGCTTGTTACAGCACAAAAATCTTGTTGGCATTTCCCATTTTCTAGTTTGAAAACTTCTTCCTCCATTTTTAGCTGCGTTTGAAGACTTCTTCATTTTCATGGGAAAACTCATTGCTGAGTTTTATTTATTTTTCAGATGTTTGCATTCAAATATTCCTCTCTTAGAAAAGTTCGATGCTTTTATGAAATTCAATATTTCCTTACTTTTCCTTTTAATTTTCCCCTCCAATAAATTGCATATGTTAAAAGACATAATTCTTTTAACTTCATTAATTGGAGTTCAATATTTATTCTTTTAAATATTTGCAAATATTTTCACTTTGAAGTTTATAAATGTTTTCATTTTAAATATTTAATATTATATATTTATATATTTTATAATATATGTATTTTAATTAAGTGTTAATATGTTTATATATATAAATATATATATATATATATTTTTCGATATTAACATCGTAACATATATATTTATATACATGCACATATTACCTTAATATTAATACATATATTTTAAATATATATAAATATTTACACCTATATTTATGTATTTATGTATATATTATAAAATATAATCCCATCATTGATATATACATTTATACATAAATATATATGTAAATTTACTAGACCATAATATTAAAATGTAACTCCCTTATTTATTTTATTATATAATATTATTATAGTCTTTTAAAATATATTAACATATAAATATTTAAATACCCGAGTATTTTAAATATATATATTTTAATATAACTATAATAATTTTATATATAATCGTTAATATATAATTACATAAATATATATTTAACAAATATATAAATATATCGTGAGCCAATCAGCAACCCGATATTTATATATAAATAAATAAATATATATATATATATTTTTACGTAAAGTCACCAGGCAATAATAATATAATATTATTAATATCCACGTAATCGTAAAACCACAAATAGATACATAGATACACATCACTTATAAATGCATATAGAAGTAAACACGACTCCTAACGCAAACACATAAGCCTATGGACGACATATCTATTACCCACACAAATTGACTAAGCTTACTCAGTCTAAGGAACGTGTGTGTATGCTCAATTGGTACCCGTTACTGTTTACCCGACCAAGCTCCTCCCCGAGTGATATCTCTCCTCTGCCTAGAGGAATGATCCTGTTTCCTGCACATCATGATACGACGACGGAAGTCATATGCTCAAAACAAAGCAGTTTACATAAAACATCTCAAAAGTTAGAATAAACATTATTCCGTAACTTATATGCAACATTTATTCAAAATTACATCAATAGAAGTATTAGACAAATAAGACAATCATTTGATAACAAGAACAACATGTTTTATTCATCTAAAAGATTCAAACATGACAATGCATTTCCCTATGCAGTAGTAGCTATACAATTGGGGTGTAACACTTGGGCAACTTTTCAGAATTTACTATTTTTAGTAAATTCTATTTTTAGCAGTGTCTCAGTTGGCAGCAACACAGGGAGCTTTCCTCTTCAGGCAGTGCGGTGAGTATTTTTGGTTTTTGGCCTTGAGGTGCAATTGTGGGGGAAATTAATTATTTAAAGTTATAAAGGTTATATTTTCACTTTATAACCCCTTGGCCTAGTGTTATAACTTCATGTTTTAAAAAAGGGGACTTGAGGGTGGACGCCTCATCTGGAGGCCATTTTAATATTTCTAAAGTTAAAATTTGCTCAAGAGGAGTTGGACGCCACTTTTGAGGAAGATAATATTTTATTATTAAATCTTATGTCTCCTTGAGATGGACACCTACTTGAAAGAGGGAAAAAGTTAATTTAAAATTAAAATTTCTCCATGGGATTTGGGCGCACTTTCTAGAAGCTTTTGGAGAATCATCTCAAAGTCTATAAAAGGAGGCACTTGCTCTTTCATTTCTCATCCATGAAGAAATTATATTGATATGTTGCTGAAGTGGTGAGTGGTTTGCTTCAAGGAATGCATACCTCCTAGCTTGGACTTGGTTTCTTGCTTGAAAGATAGCAACTAGCTGAGTTAGAGGTTGTTCTTTATACTGAAGAGCAGATTGAGCTTATTGGAATGGAGTCTTTTGAAGTTTTTTGATGTCTTTTGGTGTGTTTTGTCAGTTTATAGGTTGCTGGTTTGGGTGTAGCTAAAGTAGGTTTTTACTCAGCTCTCTTGGCGAATTTTGTTTGGTTCTAGGTAGTTGATATATCTCTTCCTTGGCTCTGGGCACCCCTTTGTGCAAGTTTTGGGAATTTATTGTTGAGTCTTTGATTTTATCTTCCAGGTTGACCCTCTCTCCAGGTCGTATTTGCCTGGAAAGTTTTAGAAAAATAAATATCAATGGTTTGCAGTTGTTTCTTAGTCCTATCTTGGTCGCCATCTCTCTAGGGGTCTTATGCATTTCGTTTCAAGTCATTTGGGGTAGTTTTGAGTGAGTTGTGAGCATTTTAGTGAGTCTATTAGTTGTTGGTTTGTAGTTTTCAGTTTGCTGGTCTGATATTTCAGTTCATTGAAATTGGAGTTTTTGGGGTGTTTTTTCATATTTAGTGAGTCTTTGAAGGTTGGAGATTAAATAATAATACTGCAGCTTCTTGGACAACTTAACCATTGGCTTCTTGTAGGATTGATTCTAATTGTAAAGCTGTTTCAGTAGTACTGATCAACTCATATTTACATTTTGCTAATCTCTATTGTATTCCCACTTTTAGTGGAAGAGGTTGGCCTTGCCGACTTGTTTACTTGTTTGAGCATTATCATTCCCACCATTGGTAGAAGAGACAGGCCTCACCGTCTTTCATATTGTACTGGAGCTGGCTTGCCGCCCTTCTTTACTTTCAGTATTCATATTGCTGATCGGCTGAGCCGTCCATTTACTTTCTGTACTTGCATTCACATTGCTGATCAATTGTGCCGTCAAAATCACTCCTGTTGAAATACGCGGTTGAATTGCATAAACTTTACTTTCCAGCATTGTACTTCATTCAGTTTGGAGGCTAACGATCCCAAACGCCATATGCTCACACCTTGCCCAACATTGGGATCCTGGTGTACATTCTTGGTGTAGGGTTACTTTCAGCATTTGATTTGATTTTGGCTAACGTTGACGGGTGCCATTGTTGAAGTGTTGCAAAAATTTGAAAAAATTATAAGAGGGTCATTTCATTGTCCTCCAAGGATTATGAAAGAATTCCTAGTCCCATGTAATAGAACAACCCTTTCTTGCCAACTTATGGAGTAGAACTCCACTGTGGAATAAACTAACCAAGCCATCATGCTCACTAACACTGCAACTTCCCTGTAACCACGCCTCCAATGAAAATTTTTGAAACAAAGAAGTTGCAAACTCCGCCATGGTTGCATTTGCATGATGAAAATTTGATTCTTGACCCTATAAGCAACCTTCAAAAAGTAACAAGGTGGCATTACAATAACTATTCTAGGACCTAGAGCGAGATGGGTGAGCGGGAACAAAGTTTTGAATTTTCTGGCCGACAACGGGTGTCTGGTTTGAAGGTAGCTGGGTCTGTGCCAGGGGGTGGTCTTTCTGGGGATGCGGCAGGGGAGAATGCAGGCGACGAGCAGGAGGGAGCGGCTTCTGAGGATTGGGGCCCGAAGAAACGAGGGGACCCAGGTGGAAAGGTGTCTTCAGAAGGTAAGTTGTCCTCTAGCTCTTCTCCGAAGGACGGGGCTTGTGGGTCCGGATGTCTGGGAAACCAAGGTGCGGATAAAGTTTTGAGAGACCAGTCACGAGAGGATTCAAAGAGGAAGTGGGTTTCACTGTTTGGAACCAAGCCTGTTGGTAAGTCAATCTTTCCTCCGGTTAGCAATATTTCGTCCCCTTCGAGTGGGACATATGCTATTCTTGTACTTGATCCAGTGATTGATCATAACGTTTCTCTAATGGCATCATCGTTGGTGGGAAAATTTATGGGTCCAAGACCGAATATTGAAGTGGTTAGGGATTTTGTAAGGAAGAAGTGGAGAGTTAACGGTCAAGTTGAGGTAGCGGCTCTGCCTAAGGGTTTCTTCTCCTTCGCTTTTTCTTGCGAAGAAGACAAGCTAGCAGTTTTGTGTGGTGGCCCTTGGGTCATTGGCAAGTCATCTTTGGCTATTAAGAAGTGGTCCGCGAAAATGGATTTCTTAGATGCTTCTTTTGAAGCGGTGCCTGTGTGGGTTCGTTTACTAGGTTTACCATTGGAGTATTGGAATGAAGATGTTTTTAGGGGAATTGCCAGCTCCTTCGGGGGGTTGTTATCCATAGATTCCATGACTTTGTCCAGAAAAAAGGCTTGTTTTTGCCAAAATCTGTGTGGGTATCACTCAGTCTACTACCCTGCCATCATCAATTGAAATTGTGTCAAAACTAGGAAAGTGGGTTTAGACTGTAGAGTTTGAGACTCTTCCATTTGTATGTTTTACTTGTAAAAAATCTTGGCATTGGGCAAGGAAATGCGCAAACAATGTGTCCAAGCCTGACGCTAAGACGGCTTCCAAGGAGACCAAGATATGGAGGGCTAAAACGGTGGAGAAACCCCTAGAAGACGTGAATAGAGGGGACAAGAATATACTTGAGAACGGTCAGGAAAATAGTGGGGAGTATCAAATCCCCAGTCTGGAAGCTAATAATGTCGAGGAGCCTTTGAAAGGTAATGACAACCTCATAGTTCCAGAAGGAGAGGTTAATGATCATAACAGAGCAGATTTGGATTCGAGAACTACGGGATCCTAGGGGGAGGATGAAAAGGCAGAAGGAGGGAGCAATGAAAAGTAGGATGAAAGCTTGAATTTAGAAAAGTGGGTTCCTGACTCTGTAGCAGAGGGTTCGGAGGAAACATCCTGTTTTGGTCAAGGTAAGGCAAGTGGTGAGGAGGGCTCAGAGGAGGTTGGGGAGAAGATCATTCATTCTTCTATCTAGGATGGTTCTCAAAGTTATCTGGAGGTTGTGAAATCCACTTTTGGGAATTCTTTGGATACCTGTAAGGTGAGGAATGATGTGGGGTATTCTCTGGTGAATAAAGTTGCTGTTGTAGATGTCTTCATGGATGGGCAAGATTTCATGGGACTTGAGGACCTGGATCTTGATGAGGATAGTTTATATACAAAAGTTGAGAAGAAGAGCAAAAAAGGAAACAACACAATGGGGGTTTCTATAAGAAACATATCAAAAGCGGATGTTGGAGTCCAGAGAAGTTCGGACAAAAAATCAACAAAGGGGCATAGAGAACAGGAATGCATCCAAAATATTGTTGATGGGGTTCAAAGAACCATCTCGGATATTTGTTGAAGCAATACCCCATTAAAGAAATGAAGTTCATGTCATGGAATATTCAGGGGCTAAACAGTTCCCACAAACAAGATATTTTGCACAATTTTGCTAGGGACCATAAACCTGATATTTTAATTGTTCAGGAGTCCAAGATGCCTAAAGATAGAGTGGAAAAGATTAAGATTTTCAAGAATGGTGGTGTGCAGGGTAGGGGTTCAGATGGGGGCTTCTAGAGGTTTAGTGACTTTTTGGAATCAGGATCATCTTCATGGTACTTCAGTTTGGGAAGATGCCAATCATGTGGCTACTAGATTTAGGCATATCAGAGATGATTTCAGCTGGATTTTGTCTAATATCTATTTCCCCAATAATAAATCTGCGAGGAGTTTTTGGAAAAGACTTGAGTCTTTTAGGTTATGCTTTCCTAATGAGAACTGGATCATTTTGAGGGATTTTAACACTCCGTTGCTTGGGTTGGAAAAATTTGGGGGTTCTCAAATACAAATGGATAGTAAACTGGACCTGATGGATTTTATCAATTCCCAATGTTTGCATGATGTGGAACTCAAGGGGGCTACCTACACTTGTCTAATAGGGGGTTGGGAATGACCTTATCCAAGTTTGGCTTGATAGGGCCTTAATTTCAGATGATTGGATGAAGGATTATTTTTGTTCTTTAAATGCTCTTTCCAGAATTGGTTCAGATCACTTCCCTATAAATTTTGTGGCTAACTCTGTGTTAGGTAAGAGAAACTTCCCCTTTAGATTTGAAAGAATGTGGCCGTCTCATCCTAATATCTTTAACTGCATTCAAGAGTGGTGGAATATAAAGGTTAGTGGTACTGCTATGTTTCGGGTGGCTAAGAAACTAAGTGAGATCAAAACCAAGGTCCGAATTTGGAATAAGGAAGTTTTTGGGGACATTTTTGCTAATAAGTCTGCTATTCAGTATGATTTAAAGGATATTCAAGATAGAATTCAGAGAGATGGTTATGTGGGAGATTTCTTATCTAGAGAAAATGAAATCCTTACAAAATATCATGATATTATATCAAAAGAAGAGGAATATTGGAAACAGAGATCTAGATCGGTTTGGATTTCGTTAGGGGATAAGAACATCAGGTTCTTCCACATGACTACTATGAAACACAGGGCGTCCAATCGTATCACTCATATTTTGAAGAATGGTGTTAAAATTGAGGAGGATGAGATTAGGAATGAGGCCATCCAGTTTTTTGCTAACCTTCTTTCTGCGGATGAGAGGTTGGATGTGAATGCTCAACAAACCCTCATTGAGGCTATCCCCAACATTTTGAATGAGCATCAAAATAGACTTTTGACTGCTATCCCTTCACCGGAAGAGGTCAGAAAGGTTGTTTTTTCTTTTGAAGGGAATCAAGCCCCTGGTCCTGATGGGTTCCATATGTTCTTTTTCCAAGTCTTTTGGGAGATAGTTGCTGATGATGTGGTTAATGCTGTCAAAGAGTTTTTTGGATCCAGGAATTTGTTGAAAGAGCTTAATGCTACGTTTATTGTTCTTATTCCCAAGTTCCCTGGTGCTGATGCTTTTGATTTCTTCCACTCGATTAGCTTATGCAACTCCTTTTACAAAATCATTTCTAAAGTGGTTACCACTAGGCTTCTTGGGGTTCTCCCGTTGTTGATTTCTCCTCAGCAGAATG
>VDFB02261342.1:0-28602 GCA_007258455.2 Sequoia sempervirens | reverse complement strand
TATATATATATATATATATGTATGTATGTATGTATGTATATGTAAACAAAATGTTGCCAAATGCATGTCTTTGAAGATTCAGTCTAGAAATGGAATGATTGCTAGATAGAATTTTGACTATGTTTCTCAATGTAAGAAAGGTAATGCTTGCTCATAAAAACTATTGAACATGTTTCCTCGTGATAATTAGATAGGAGGTAATGTGGTATGGAATTACTTTACTTAAGAATGTATACTCATAAATATACACATATATATGTATATACATACATACATGAGCTATAACTTCTTTATTTATTATTGCATATTTTATTCACTTTCATGCTAGTACTTGCATGTTCTTCCACTTCATTACTTGATATGTGCTTATTAAAATATTGTTGGATTATTTTCATGCAAGTAGTCATGTCATCTTGATAGCAAATTAGTACTTTCAAAGACTACGTGTTGTTTTAAGAAAAGATGGACTTATCAATGTTGATGATAATCTAACATGAAGTCTTTATGATTGTTTTTGTATGAGCACAAACATCAAGTATGATTTCATTTTTGGTGTGAATTATGTGATGATCATGCTATAATTTAATATTGAAATTGATTTACTTTCATGTTTGTACTTGCATGCTCAAATATTAGAACCTCTACCCTTCTTCATATGCACGAATGAAAAGATTATTGAAAGGGATTTCTTGCATGTTGACAAACTAGTTATCTTGATTTGCAAACTTATACATGCAAAGATTTACTGGTTGCTTAAGAGATGTTGGACTAAGCAACGTTGATGGAAAACTATTATATTGCACTCATGATTGACTTTCTATGTGTACAAGCATCAAGTATTGTGATGTTTGATGTGTTCTATGTGAAGAATATGATAGAATTAGATGATGACATTTTTTACTACATGTATTCCATTACTCATATTCAATATAGCATTTCTAGTTTTCCTTGTGTTGGGTCAGGTATTCTTTCATGGACTAAATAATTACGGGGAAGAAATTTAACTTCATGGTAGGGCACAAATGCGCTCCCACAATGTTCTCACTCTTGAGATGGTCAAAGGAGTTCAAGGCTGAAGGGATCCTATCAAGAAGGGACAATTGTTTAGTATATTGTATAGTTTTGTTAATGACCAAGAGGTCTAGAGTGATATATTCCCATTTGAATTTTCCTTATAAATGGTACATATACTTTAAATTAATATTTCAATATAATTCTCTATCTTTGTCTTGTGCATTGGACACATGTCATCCTAGTATGTGTGATATGTAAATTGTGTTTTTATTTAAGCTTAACTTTAAGAGGTTATTACATTTGGTTTCAGAGATTAAGGTTCAATGCTAGGGCCTTGAGTTCACCTTGCTTAGTTGGGACACTTGATCACATGAACCTCTTAAAAAGTGCTTGGCACATGATGCATAAGTAATTCGATAGGTGTATTCGTGTAAAGAGAGTCTTTTAGACTTTTTCCACCTGATGGGAAAGGGAAAATATCCCTTGTCTTAGAGTTCTTGGAAGAAAAGTTAGTTTCTCTTAGGGTAGTGCCTTTGGCACATAGACTTGTCAATAGAAAGGTAAAATTTTGATCAATGTTTGAGTGGCAACACCCTAAAAATTTTGTGTGCATGACCTAAATCCTTGTTTATCTTAGAAGGCAACACTTGGGAGATTCTAATAACTGATTCCATACCTTATCCATATGTTGGACATGCATGCTTGATACTTTGTCCTTATTTCTTTTCATATTGATGGGTGGTTGTTTCCTTGCACCTATTGGGATCACTAGATAAGCCATGTTAGATGCAAGTTTGGTTCTCCTAGATTCTAGGACCCATTTACCATATTACTTGTGTACTCATAAATGATGATTTGAAATCTTTCTAAGATTTCTCTTAACTTGAACACATCATGAGAAAGCAAAAGATTTTTCTTATTATGATATTTCCTTTTAACTAGAAGGCATATTGAAAACTATGTGCAATTTTTATGTTAAAAACTAGAGCAAGATGAAGTCCAAAGTTTGGGCTTCAAGGCTACGTTTAAATGCTCGAAAAGGAAAACTCATGTTGTATTAAAAACTTTCATAGTGCCTTTGTTTCATAGCAAGAAATGAGCATATGTATGCATGATAACTCAAGAAGGGATTGAATGCATGTAGGCATCCTAAGGTTATCCATTGCAAGAAAAGAAATGGCCAAAAACATATGCATGTCATACTAAGTATGCATTGAAAATTCTAAAATTTGAACCCAGGTCCGTACAGTGCATACCGTTATGATAGGAGCCATGTGTTGCATGATAACATGAATGCATGAGATGGTTAGAATAATATTATTGCTAAATTCATTGATGTGCATGTTACCCCACTGTTTTATGAATGCATTATTGTATGCATCAATTAAAATTATGAAATCCATGAGGGGTTGACCTTGCAGGTCATCTAGGATGGTGACATATGTCCTTAGACTACATTTTCATAATGTGTGTGTAATTGATGTCTAGTAGCATCTTAAGAAAGTGGATATGGGTCCAATGAGTTATTTTATGCCTATGGCTATGGTTGGATAACCTATCTTCCTTAATGATATATTGTATGGAAGAAATGACCCTACCTTGCAAATGGAGGTAACTAAGTTATAATGTAAATTGAAGACCATCGAGTCTGAGGACTTCAATACGATGACCAACATAAGCATCTAGATGTCATGGTACCAAGGTTGTGATAGTGACTTGAGATGTAGATTATGTAGATGGTCCTTAAGCGAGTAGCTCCTGTGTGACTAAATGAAAAGTCATCTCTTGCATAAGGTAATGTGTGTTTGTTTAGTACCATTGCATGTATTGTATTTGAATATGTAATCAAAGTGACTTCATGCTATAAGTCTTGGAATTCCATCCTTGAATGTTGTGCTTTGAATCATTGATGTAAAATTGAAATTGGCTAAGAGGTAATTGAAAGCCAAGTCAAACTATGACATTTGGAAATGAATAGACATGTAATACCATGATGGAAAATAGGTTCATGGAATTTGTCCTTTATTCATAATTTCAAATAGATGGGAACATTACATTTGGAATTCTTAATGTTAAGATTAAATTATTGGAAGTGAATCTAATTCTTGCATATAATGTGGGATTCCTCTTCCTTAAGTCTTCTCGCATTACCTTGAAAAGAAATAAATGGGAGTATGAATGGATGCATGAAACCATTGCATGAACATGAGCAACTAGGAATTGAATAACTTGTGAATGTCATTGAATATGTTCTCTAGCACACCTAGGATGAAAGGTGTCATGTAGCCCTTTACTCCCTTTGCATGATTACTGTGGATACACTATTGTGTGAAGTATTTCGAATTGATGAATCATTTGATTCCTTTGATGAAAATCCTCTTGCATTGCAAGTACGACCCTTTGCTCTTCCATTTTTCTTATGATTGGGTTAGTCACCAATTCTTTGATGATCGATTTCAAGACCTTCGGTCATACTTGATTAACTATTGGAATTGTCAACATCTCCTAACCTAGAGGTTATGGGTGTTTCTCCTCTTCTTAGTTTATTTTTGAATCTTTTGGTGACTATTCCAAATGTTTGACATTTATGATCCTATGTCATGTTAAGTATTGTAACCTATTAGTTTCATTATGAACAATGATAAAAGTCGAGGGAATAAATTGCAAAGAACATACTGAACTTGAATCAAAATCATGATTGGATTTTGTTTTACAACATTGTGTTGTGTGGCATGTATGATGTTGTGTATGATAAATGAAATGACATGAATTGTGTGATATGCATTGAGAAAACTTAGATTGCTCTAAGTAGTTGATATTAATGTATTATTTTCATTAATGCAAAGATGTGCTAAATATGAAAATAATTGTTTTATTTATAAGTATATATATTGATATAATTGAGTGGTTTTATCTTTCAGGATGGGTGTCAAATGTGGAACAATAGAGAAGGGAGATCCTCTTTTCAAGATCTTCCCAATTATTTCAAGTGCTTTGGCCAAAGCCCATACCATTGAAAAAGATGGTTAGCCTAGCAAACTTTATTGCTATAATTCTCTACCACATCCTATAAATAAGACATTGCTATATCATATATATATATGCATGTAGATATTACGAGCATGCACCAGATTCCTCCTCACCTCAAATATTTTGAGGTAGCTAGGCACTTCATGTAGGGATGGTCGATATTCGAGTATGAAGAGCTTTGTGGAAGTACAATCACCATGATTGGGTGGAAAAGCACCAAAATCATGTTATCATCTTTTGACTATCCATGAGTGGATTGATAGTTAGTGACAATTGGTAGTCAATGACTAGCCATGTATGGATAGATAGTTAGGGATTTCACAAATTATGTTTTGCATACCATTGCTTGATTATCGCTTGTATGATGCACTATTACTAGTATGAGTGTTGTTATTTATATAACATACTAATATAAGAATGATACACTTGCACATGAGAAAGTACAATAGGTATGAAGGTATTTCTCAACATGTGATTAACTCTAATGGATTGATACTTTCAACTCATATACATTGACAATCTTGAATCGCAAATGAGTCTCTATGTGAGAATGCTTTTAGTAAGGACAATATACCTTGGACCATTGGAGAACACACATACATGATTTGTAAATGCACAATAGTATCATTCGTGAAAGAAGCTATGTGAGAGAATTTTATATTCTCCCTTATATATGATCAAGTTATGATCTAGTCAATATTAATTATATTTTGGAATTGTAGTCCTTTCCTTACAATATTGACTTTCCCATGAGGTACTCATATTTGCATGAGCTATAAGTAGTACAAGTGTGTGTAAGGAAAGATAAGAACAATGAAAAAGAAACATGAGCAACTTGGCAAATGAAATGAAACACCAAGGTATGGTAAGCACAGGTAAATGTGTGCATGACCATGTCTTATATGAGCTTGGACATAATGAAAACAAGAATTGAATGTACTTGCTTGGCGAAGAGTGAAGCCTCAAATACTTCAATACTTATTTTGCAAGACATCGAGATGATGTCTCTTCCTAGTGGGGAAGGATGCCATAACCTATTTTTTGAATAATTAAATTATTATGAAAATAAATTTGATTGCTAGTAATGTATGGTTATTTGCAAGCTTATTAATGAAAGAAATCAATAATAAATAAAGACTTTGTTTATTTATGTGCTTGGAATCAAAATGTTTAATTAACATTTACTAATATATTTAATAAATATTATTTGCATGAATGAGGTGGGTGAGTATGTATTTATTTGCATGAAGGCACCATCTTTAATTTCATGTAAGCGTTATATTGCATGAAGGCAATATCTTCCATCATATGTCGATGATAGCTGTGTGCATTTAAGTGCATGTCAGTTACAATGTCTTTTGCATGAACAAGTAATGGTTTTGCGTGTAAGCATGTATTTTTCTTTGCATGTTATCTCTGACTATTCAAGTGCTTCTGATACAAGTCAGATCAATTATCTTTATATAAAAAATAGTGTATTATATTTCAAAAAAAAGGGTCACTGGGCGTCAGGGGGAGGTAACCCTCTGGTAATGGGAGGGGGGACGCGCATTCTTCATTTCTTACGTCTTGTATCGCCCAACCTCGACTTGTTGCTTAACTCGGTTCTCATGGGTGGTTCGACCACTGTGCACTTAAAGGGATTTTGGAATCCTTGAAAGATTAGTTTGGATCGAATGGCAACCTATCATGGGCATTTTTCTCTTTTCTCAAAGGCCTCTAAAGAGACAATATCATATGAGTTATATGGTTTGGAGCACCATCGCAACAGTGACAGCGAGGGGGAATGATCTTTAACATAAATGGTGAGTCCTTTTCTCATGCATAATTTCCATTGGAGCATTTTGGAAAGCCTATCATGTGTTCTAAGAAATAGGAGGCACCATTCTTGCTTATCGATTCCTTTTGGCTTAATTCAAATGGTAGAATCGAATCTAGAGGACTCTAACTCCCATCCTTGATGTCTACTATCTTCCAATGTTTAAAGCCTTTGTCAACCGTTTCGTAGGAGTTCTCATGCAGGCTTACACAGAGGAAGATTAGAACATCCACGATTGGTCTATCTTGGTTTCCGCAAACTTTCCCTCAATTGCATCTTCTAAGATTATTTTTTACCATATCCCATTGTATCGACCATCATCTTGTCATCGCTTTCTTGAATTAAATTGTTGAAAAGACCTTGTTTTCAGGGTAGAGTAAAGCATGTCTTCTTTACTTTATTTGATAGCTTGATTTATATTAAAATGTAAAGGCATTTAGTCAAGGTTGGAACTGAGTGCTATTGTGTCACCAAAAAATGTATAGTTGGACATTTTTACACTTACTTGAGTCTCTCTTATGGACTTTGGCTTGATTTTTCCTAGATTTAATGTTGTAATGTGGCCAACACATTCACATTAGGTTTGGGACTCTTGAGAATCATTGTCTTTTAAAATTGTTATGAAGTGTTGAAACCCACTTTCACACTTTTCTAGGACCCTTTCATTATAATTCACCTAAATAACCCCTTTTTATCACTTACCAAGTCTTATTTCAAAGTGTTGTAAAGAGTTGTAACAAATTCTCACACTTTTTTAGACTTGTCATCACTAATTCAACCCTTATGTTTAAATGACCCATTAATACACTTTCTAGCCCTACTTAAGTGTATTTTTGATAATATTATTGTTAAACATTATTTAATGCTTGCACTTTAATTTCTAAAACCCAGTAAAATTGCATTGGTAGGACCAAGTCGCCACTAGGGGTGAATTAGTCCAACTGGGCACAAAAATCAAAATAATTTTAATTTTCTCATGAGATTTTATTCTCTTATCATTAAGGTTGGCCTGTGATGTGTTATTTTTGGGAAATTTAGTAAAATCAATTATAAATAAAGGGTTTCCCCTCATTTTTCATCTCCTACAATCTCCTAAGACCTAATTCATCCAACATTCAATTATTCATTCTATCAATTCATCCAAGTAATTATCAAGCATTCAAGCACTCTAAGCATCATCAAGTCATCTATTGGAGCACTTCATTGCATATCTTCAAATTTCTACATCAAGGGTTTGGTGAGTTTATGACATTGAATGTTATTTATTCATCATTCTATCTTTATTTCATTTCATTTCATAGGGTTTGATTACCAAATTGGGGTTTGACCAAAGAAAACCCCTATACTCTAACCCTTAACCCTTTTTCCTTTCTTTGCATGTGTGTTTGTAGGTGTTGTATGCAGATTTATCAAAGAGTTTGGTGTCAAAAAGTGGTCAACAATAGATATCAAAGTCAAAAAAACTCTAATTGAAGCTTAGAGATCCATTTCAACTCGTTTTCTATAGAATTTGAATTGGACACCCAGGTCAGAAAAGGAAGTGCATACTGAAAGCTACAGAATCTTGCCTCAAAATTCTCAAGTAGACTAAATCACCATATGTGGTGAATTAGTCCCACTATCAAGCTTGAAAATTAGTTTTAACATTTCTAAGTACCCATTTCGCAGATTCTTGTTTCGATAAATTTTCCAGGTTAAACTGGACTAAGTCACCCAACATGGCGTAAGTGTCACAGTGAACATTTTCAATCAACTTTGTAGGATTCTAGAGCCCATGTGCATTAGATTTTAGATTCCAGGTGTACCTCCCTAGTCTTGTTTAATTTTATTATTGTTTACATGCATTCTTAGGTATGTTTGTATACATCACTTTGTTTTCCATCACTTTGCATTTCTTAGGTTTAGCATTAATAATTATCTTTTTTTTTCAATTTGTTGCATTTAGACATTGCATTTAGGCATACTGCATCCATTTTGTATTTATCTTGAGTGTAGACATTAGCATTTTGGGTTGATTTCTCTCCTTTTAGGTGAAAAACCCTAGAAGAGTTAGAGAACCCTTGGACACCCAAAATCAATGTCCACATTTTGGTGAACTTGACTTTTGAACATTTTCTTTCTGATTTCAAGTGCATTTACATCCTAGGTTTAACTTGCATTAGCATTGCATTAGGTGTTGCATTGTTTAAATTGCATCCTAGGTTTTTTAAAACTTGCATCAATGAAAAGCTCATATAGCTTGCATTTTTGCATTTTATTTCATTGGAAAACAACAAAATTCTACTAGAGTTGCATCTGTGCATCTAAAACACATCAAATCTCATTCAATTTTTTTAAAAAATAACAAAAAAACATCACTGGGACTAATTCGCCACACTGGGCGACTTAGTCCTTCTACACATTTTGCACTGTAATTACTGGCATTTTCTAGGCACTTTCTGCATTTCTATTTTATGCTATTGTATTACTATTACAGCTTCCAAAATTATAGTTAATAGTATTTCATTGCTCTTCGTTTCATTTCATTTCATTTAGACACCTTTGCATGAGTGTTTGGTGTCCTATTGCTAATACATTAGTGAGAAGAACCTCAAGACTCATGTTATCCCATGATAATACACTCATTGTGGATCTTGGACTGTTTAATGCTTTTAAGTCCTAGTATTGCAACTAGTACACTAGGCATAGACCATACCCTTAGTAATGCTTTGCCTTCCAATAACATGCAAGTTGACACATCAAACAATCACATTCCACAAGAAAAATTCATTAACATTCATGAGGAATTAACACATCTTCAACATAACTTTTGTCTTGAAAAAATTTCAACCACTGTGATTCCTGCTATAGAAAACATTTATCGCCTGATTGATAGTGACAGAGGCTTAAATGTTATGAAACAAATTGTTGAGATATACAACAAACATGGTCCTTCAACCTCTAGCACATCCAAACTAGCAAACACTGTGGTTAGTCAAGGAGGACTTAACACTCCTCCTTCCACAATAGCATTCATACCTACCTACACCACTCCCCAAGTTGCAATAGTCATGCAATATGTTAGTAATGTGATACCTTCGTTCACTATTCCTGCTAGCATTCCTAATTCTTATGTGGCATTGAATGTTTTCTCCTCTTCCACCATACCACCTATTAGCATTCCATTCACCTTCCCTACTACTACATACACTCCTTCACCACTTTCCCTTCCACCTCATACCACTTACACTGACCCTCTCATAACACAACTTTTCCAAACCATCTCCTCCATGCAAAAAAAAATATCCACCATCAACCAAAACTAGAATGGACCACCCACCTATTATGTCTGAAGCAGCCCACAATCTTTAGAGATCCTACAAACACTGATGCTGCAAGGAATAGAAATGCCTAGATTTGAGAAGTATGGCGGGAAGGGTGATCCTACTAATCATGTTAATGTTTACACAACCTTATGCAGTGAATTTTTCCTTGATGAAAAACTATTGGCCAAATTGTTTCCTAGGACTTTAAAAGACATTTCCTTAGAGTGGTTTTCATCCTTACCAAACAATTCAATTCGTTCATTCAAGGAACTAGTTGATGCATTCATAATTCACTTTCAAGTGCATATGACTCCAAAGAATACATTGGCTGATTTAATAAGATGCAAACAAAATGTGGATGAAAAAGTAACCGATTTCATCTCATGCTATCAACCACTTTATTCGCAACCCGATGTCAAGATTCCCGATTTGCATCTCCAAAAGATGTTCATTGAAAATTTGCAAAGTAAAATTCAAGATAAATTGACCATGATGAAATCTCTCTCTTTCATGCACTGTGTACAACCCTTTACGATTATCACCATTCGGTTAGTAGTCGTGATGCAAAGTCCACTTCCAACCAAACTGAAAAATCTGAACCTAGCACTTTAAACAATTCACAACCATTTCGAAAACCAAACAAAGGGTTCTTACAGTTCAATCCCCCTCAATAACCAACTCAACCTATCAACAACCAAGTAGTAGTTGTTAAAGCCGTGATACCTTATAGTTATGAAGATCCAAAATGACAGTTTACACCATTATCATACACTAATCCTTTGCCTTCAACCTTTCAACCTAATGATTATTTCCATTATCATAGACAAGATGGACATGACATAGAACAATTTAAGCATCTTAAACACCTAGTGCAAGACCTCATTGATTATGGCCATCTATTTGTTTCAAATGTTAATGTTAAAGGAAATACGTCTGTTGCCCCACCCAATCAAAATTTGCAATTTTTTACCAATCCAATGCCCAAACATAATGTGTCATTTGTCAAACTAGTGAAACTCAAAACAATGATGTGATGAATGTTCATACATCTATTGAACATCCTAATCCTATTCCACCTACCACTACTATCGATCCTATACACGAAATGGTCAGTATGATAGATGTTATCCCTCATAAGGGCCAACCTAAGAAAAATCTTGATATTACTTTCTCTTCTAAGGATATCCTTCCAGATCTTCCCGATGGTCCTCTTTACATAGCAGACCATATTTATGATAAACACACTAATGGGATACTCATAGATCCTACTTGTGGAGAGAATGTGATCACTGAGTAATTTTTGGTATTACATGATCTTTATTAAGTTGATTATGATAAATCGAGAGCATGGATCAAAACACACAATGGTTTAGTCTGCCCTATAATAGGATCGATCGTCCTTCTATTACAAATAGGACCTAAGATAGTGAATGTTACATTCTCCATTATCCCACAATCAGACCAATTTCGTCTATGGTTAGGCCATCCATGGGTTCGCTTAATGAAATTTGTCCCTTCAGTCATACAAAAATGTTTAAAGTTTCTGCTTGACAATGACATATTCATTGTTCACTATAGTGGCTTTAACCCTTTGTCATCTAAAGGGAACTTCTCCTTAGAAGCCTTTTGGCCCAAGCCTATGGAACCTATCACACCTTGCAAAGACTTCTTTTTCATTGCTTACCAAAAGTTTAAAGCAAATAATTTTTTTGAATTGTCCCTCTGCAACATGTCCCCATCCACTTCTAACACTCCTATCCTAGATAAAACAATGCTTCAACCTGAAGACGAAACTCAACCAACACCCGAAAATTCCCCCACACCATCCAAACAACCAGGAGATAGCGATAACAACCCCATCTTTCCTCCTCATATAAAACAAGTTTATAGATCCAAGGAGAAAGTGGATGAGCAACCTTCCATGGTTTTTTTGTTCCTCTACTTAAGGAAGACAACCAACCCATGGCTGATCAACCACTCCTTCACAAGCACAGCTTGACAATAAAACCAAAAGAAATAAAGGAGCTCAAGAGCATAGGTGTTGGCATTTTTCCCTTGCTTGCAACTTACAAAATGAAGAAAACAAAGAAAATCAAACTCCACACTTGACAAAACTAATGCACGATGATCCACCTCCCCAATTGTACCATAGAAAAAAGGAAACTTGCTTGACATGGGAATAATTGATTATTAATTGGACTTAACAAGGCCTTGATTTGGTGTTGTGAGGTGTTTTTCACATCCACACTAGGTCTTGGACCCTTTCAAATGCACTTAACGATGTCTTGTAAAGGTGTTGATAGAGCCCTCAAAATGCTTGGCATTTTGAGTCTTTTATGCCTATGATTCACATGTTAGATGTACACATCACATGGGTTTAAGGGTTTTATTTGATTAGTATTGCCTTCAATTCTTCATCTTGAGCATTCTATTTTTGCGTTGACTAGTTGCCTTAGTTGCCAATCTCTTTAGTTACTAGTCATTTGAGCCATCAACATACATCTGTTACCGGCCCCAAAATCCTTAAGGTTGTCAGTCACCTTATTTCATCCTCATGTCTAGTTTTAAATTTTTAACTTATGAATGACTTAATTCTAAGTCATTAACACATGAGGGTGTCTTTCTCATCTACCTAGTTCGGGCCCCTTTTTATGAATAACTTCATTTCATGTGTAGGTTGAAAAGTCACCAAATCATGGGATCTCATCTGGGTCGTTCCCTTCTAGCTCGCTCATTTGAAGTACACATAAGTTAAAAGCCGTGAAGTTAGAAAAATGCCACCATGTGTGAGTGGGCCCACCCACTGTGTCACACCTCAATGCTCAAAACCTTGAGATCAACAGTGCCAATAGACCGATGAAAGGTGATCACCATCATTCCCCGCTATCTCACAGAAATGAGATGCAAGCTCTTTAAGAACGACGAGATCCATGATAAGTTGCCATGTACACTCTGCAGCCACAAGTTAGTGGAGCCCATAGGGTACACAAGAATGTTTCATCACCAAAATCCTATTGGTCATTCATCTGAGTTGAAATGATGTGGCGAATTGAAACAATCTTGACTCAATCAAAGTCATTCATGAGGCCCAACTCAGCTGAAAATTGATGACTCATTTACAAATTTGCAAGGTATGCCTGTTGAAACTCTTTGGTTTTATGCGAGTAAGCATTAATGGCAAAAGTGACCCGATAGCCTCATTCATTCTTTATCAAAATTTGTGTGTGGCCGATTCTTGCCTAATTGAAGTCCATAAACGTGTCCTAAACAATACGAGGAACCGATAAATGAATTGCAGAGATTGTACTAGCTAGCACTAGGGTTTTGGCATGGTTAAAAGCAGTAAGTACTATAAACGCAAAATTCATGCTTTTTCCAGTTTCCTTAGCTAGGGTTTGTTTTTATTTCTTTTAAAGTGAATGCACTGGTTGTTTTGTTTTCATTGTTTTTAAAAGAAAAGCTAAACTTTATCTTTGCAAAGTCGTGGCCTTGCAAATTGCTAAAATTAGTTTTCGTCCCGAGCTGTGAATTACAATTAGGAGTCAAATAGGTAAAATTCCTCTGCCAGGATTCTCTTTGTGCATACAAACCCATGGCTCCCAAAGTACCTAGTGCTTCTTCTTCTTCCACCAAGCCCAGGTCCCTGTCTCATGGTGTTATTGATTTGTTACCCCACTCTACCAGTAAAAAACCAAAGGGAAAGGTTTTGTTCTGTGGGACAAAAGTTCAAGAGGGTTTAATAGAGAAGGCATGTTTCACCAAAGATTCTGAGGTACCATATACTGGGTGGTAGATGTTTTAACATTGGTTTGGAAATAGAAATCTCAGGTCTTCTTTTAGTAACCCATGGGATTTGAATATGGGAAAGCTGATTGTTCCCAATGTATATATGGGTGTGGACCTTCTGAAAGATATTGTGTCAAAGTATGATCCTATTTCTAGGGTGGTCAGAGCATATGATGGGGTGGTGATGCTAAAAGTGACCTATGAAGAAATTGGAAAGGTGTTTGACCTACATGAAAGGAATTCAAGTATGCTTCTTTTGAATATGGGTACAATTATGTCAGACTATAACAACACCAAGGTATTCATTAGGTCAAGAATGTTTCCCTCACACACTATAATGGTTGGGACTGGTAATCAAAGGAGAAAGGTTAAGATTGGTAATGGGGAGCTTGAAGCCTTCCCAATGAGTTACTTTTCCAGTTGCTTTAGAAAGATGGTGTATTCTTTCTACCAAATTATAGGTGTTGATCCACCTAATACATTACAACCAGAATATAGTTACTTGGCTGCACATATGCAAGACCCACCATATAGTATGACTTATGTCTATGGAACCTATTTGGTCGATCGTATCCATGAGGGTTTGGTTCAAATAAGAGAAGGAAAACAATGGGTGAAGTTCTGGTGGTATTCATTGTTGATGCATATGTTTCTATACAATGGACATAGTGTCTTTGAGAAGGTAATTACATTGGAAAGGAAGAAAGACGATGTTGATTTTCCTGTTCAGTGCTAGGATCGTCTCTTGGACATGGATGATAAGAAGTATAATTTTGTGATGTTTAGAAATGATTTTGCATCCAAGATAAGAGGTGCTCTAGTGTACCAACCACCTAGGATTCCCAAGGAAATCCATGAGTTTTTGAGGCAAAGGGAGTGGAGGCCAAATTTGAATTTGAGTCACAATTGGGGAGATTTTATTTTATATCCTAGTAAAATGATTCTCAGGGTATATGGTACTAGCTTAGGCCCTCATGTTCTACTTGCAGAGGTTCCCTTGAGAATTGGTTTTCTTGAAATCATTAGGAAATTGGGAGCTACACAAGAAGCACATCTGCTTGAGTCAGCAAGGAAAGGGTCTTTCTTCCTAGAATGGACTGTATTTGTAGATTTTGTTATGAAAAAAAAGGGATTGAAAGGAGTTGAAAAATTGCTAGATCCTTATGAATTTCCAATTATGGATTCAAGAAACCATGATCAAGAGCATTTCATAATTGGACTATGAAACCATGATCGAGAACATTTCATAATTATGGATTCAAGAAACCATGATCGAGAATGTTTCATAATTATGGATTCAAGAAACCATGATCGAGAACGTTTCATAATTGGACCATGATGGTACTTTTGTGCATACTTTTAACTTCCTGGAGGATGTCATCAGAAATTTTGTTCACCCTGATGAACAAGATGAGAGAAAGGCTAAGTATTTGGCTTATAGAAAAATGGTGGAAGCCAGGAAGAGGAACAATCCTCAATATGATCCCTTGCCAAATATATAGGATGAGTTCCATAGAGCAATGTATGTCATGGATAATTTTGAAGATATTGTTGGTGTCTTGAGAGAAGAAAAGGAAGTTCCTGATAAAGGAAAGGCTATAGTAGTTGAAGAAAATGTTGAGGTGGCCTTGGAAGAAAGGCCTACCTACCAACCGTCCAAATAGTTGAGAATCTATTCTAGGAGAAAGAAAATGGCAAGTGATGAAAGGATTCCATCAACTCATGTTTCCTCCGATGACTTAAAAGTGAACTCTCCTAAGGGTACATTGCTAGTTCCTCCTACGCAGGCCCTTATACTTGTAATTGATCTTGACTCACTTCTAGAAAGTTCTACCTTTCCTGAGAAGCTTCCTCAAAAGAAATAGAGGAATGAAGCAAAGGGATTAGTTGATTATACTGATACAGATGAAGATGATATCTTGGTCACCCTTGAAGAAATGCAGATTGGAATGCTTCCTCTTGAAGGAGCAGTTGCTTTAAGTTTAGGACAGAGCATCCTTAGATTGGGGAAGCTTGATGTTTGTGGGTTAAATACTACAGATGACTTAAGGGCAGAGGCTAGTAAGGAGTTTATGGAGGATGATGCTTTTATTGAAACTTCAGGGTATGTGCAGGATCATGATGGGCCAAAAAGTGGCAATATGATGGGTATGTGGCTGATGAATTTTTTTTAATCCACAATATATGAAATGAAAAGGGTTTTTAAAGGAGATTCTTAGCTTTCCACCAATATAAATTATGCTTTACTTTGAATTTAATAAGTAATTATTATTCATTTTCTATTCAAATTATGACTAAAGTACTAATTGATAGGCTAATTGAAAAACATCTATACCTTTCAAATGGTAGCACATTTTTTTTATCCAAAACATGTGTCACATTCTATGCTTTGCATAATCTAGGATTAAAAAAAGAAAAATTGAATTTCATGAAGCTTTGACCAAGGTGGTTAGACATACTAGTTTTTTATATTTTTTAAAGTTGTAATAAAAATTTCATAATTAATTATTTACTTGGAAAAAAATTACAAAAAAATATGCATCACATCGAGACATGAGTCTTCTACTTATATCAAAAATCTTATAAAAAGATATTATCATTTTATTGTGGTTAGGGTGGTCAGACAGACACTTTTTCCCTGAAATTTAAGTACTACTGCATTGAAATTTCACATTTTAACCAAATAGATTTTTTTATTTTTTAAACAAACCTAGTAGTTTAGAAACTAAATTCAATTTTCTACAGATTATATTCTTACATATTTTTGAAATAATATAGATAACTTGTTCAAATTTTTATGTCAAGTTGCCTAACTCTGATTTTTCTAATTTTTTTGCCACTTAAGGGCCTATTTTTTCCATGATGATCCTACACATACCCTTCAGCTTTCCAAGACTTTTGGTGGAAGTACAATCTTGCAGATTATGCACAAAAGGTGGTTGTTGAGAGGAGTTTGCATCTAGGAGCGCCTGATAGTGTCATTGAGGTGAATGTAAGGAAATTTGTGAAGGAAGAATTTAAAAATATTAATGCAAAAGAAGGCAGAGAGCTTGTGAAGAAGAGTGGTGTATTGTTGTTCCCATATTGGAACATTGTTGATGCAATTATTTTAGATTCTTTAAGAAGGGTTGAGAGACCTTTGGTGCAAACAGACAAAGAGTTAGAAATTGCACTTAAAGGTTCAACTTTCAATGAAGACTAGGATGCTTTAGCAATATGGTCATTATCTCCAAATTCTAAGAAGCCAGTTTTAGTAGAACCATTTGAGCTTAGTGGCAAATTTATTGTGAAAAGGGTTGTTGATACACCAGCCCTAGAAGTTGTAGATATGGTAGTAAATGTTGCACTATTCACTTGTTCTATTGTGGAAGGTCTCACTTTGGAAAGAGATGGGCTTAGAGCTAAGTACACTGATCTCCTAAAGGATTATGATATTAGCCTTCAATAGAAGGTGGCTATATTAGAAACTAAATTGGCATTCTATAAGCAAAGGGAAGAGATGCAAATGGAGCAAGGTCAGGCTAGCTCGAGCCACCCATTCTCAGTTTCTCCTATGACATCTATGCAGCACATAGTTGATAGTCAATCCCTAGCAATAGTACTGCATGATTAGGGACAAGGGTAAATTGCAGAGGAGGAAGCAAATAGACTAAGCTCTAGTTCATCCAACAGGGATCAAGTGCTTTTGCAAATTGAGGCACATAGAAAGTTTCTAGAAAAAGTATAGGACACCATGTGTGATAACATCTATAAGATTGTTGGAACTGCTCTAAGACATTTGAACAAAAGGATTCAAGATAGACTCAATAGTGTGCCTGGCAATTATGCTCTCATGTTCCATGCAATGAAGCTATCTCAAAGGGATAATATGTTTGCTATACCAACCTTAAACAAATGGGTCTCAAGATTTGAAAATTTGAAGTTGATTTTAGTAGGGGTTGGCCAACATGAAGATAAATACCTTGTTGTAAAACTAGTTTATAAATTTGTGAGTGAATTGAGTGAGTAGAAGTTCCAATGATATGCAGCTCCACTTGAACAAAAGATAATAGGATTGTTATCTTTATACACTCACACTGATTTACAACCATTTCCAAATATTTGGGTGTCTAATAAGGATGTGAATCCACTACATGCATGGAGGAAGGAACTGGATGAGGTGATTACTGCTTAGGTTGGAGAAATCTGCAAGGAAGCTAATATTGATGTCTTTAACAATATAATGGAAAGGCTAACGTTTCTTGTCAATTTTCTAGAGGATTTTGATAAGGAGTCCAATGCTGTAAGAATCAAGTATTCTCCTTATAGGAAGACTATGGAAAAAATTATGGACTTTGAATGGCCAACATAGGAAGAGTATCAGGAATGGGTAAGTATGTATGTTGGAAAATTTGGTTTGGATTTAAGCATGAAACATATACTTGGTCAACTACTGTACAAGTCTGGCAATAGAAGTTACAAATGTATAAAACATATGTTTCACTAGGGATTTGTGAATTATGAGTGATGTGGAACGCTGACTGAAATGCTGACTCACTTTCAATCCACATCAGTTTGTTTTTTTTGCTCGATGATATCAATGTACTGCAATGAATATGTTTATTATTTTTGACATGTTCTTTTGAAGACAAGATTAATTATCTTTGCATTTAAAATGAATTTTGTCTTTTTTGTTTCCCTCTGCTTTATTGAATGCAAATATAACTAAATTGGGGAATTTTTCTTCTTGCGGTCCAATCCTATTGTTACATGTGTACACTTAGCTTGAGCTTTTTTTTCTCCCTTACTTCATAAAAGGGAATTCAGGGCCATTTTTATGCATCTTTTGTTGAATACTAAAGTTGTATTGTGAGAACGAAGAACATAGAGATAATATGTTAGGTCTTTATCAAATGCTTTGAGTCTAGGTAGCATGTTTTGTTAAATGTATGGTTTATGGATATATTAGAATGATAATGGAGATTTTTCAAGTCTATAGTCTCTCCATTTTGATGATGTATACAAATTATTAATGAAAATATTGATCAGAGATCATTTCATTAATTGTTATCATTTTATACTTTGATATGTGTTTTGATTTTAGCTCTTGTTCATAGAAGAGGTTAAAATGCTTGAATCAAATCATGAATTATCATGCATAATCTAGGGATGTGATAAGTAATCTTTAGAATTTGGTTATTGATATGCGAATTGCTAAGTAATGTTGCATAGATCTTGAATGTCTAGAATTAAATACTCCTTATATTTTGATTTGCTTAGACTCCTAGCCCAGAGATAATGGAATTGATCATAAATCATTTTAATATTTTGATAACCCTAGTTATCTGACCTGAGAATAATCCTTTTTTAAAATAATCATTGATCTATCATTAAGTGTGTGGTATTTGTGTTGTCATGGTATTCTCAGCTTGAGATGTGTAGTTTGTTCAGGGAATTTCCAACTTCTTGATGAATTTCAACGTATTAGCTATTTGTGAGAATATGTTTGCTAAAATATATATAATGTACATGCAATTTTCCTCAAATAATAGTATAATATACATTGTGGGATTAACCTCCCAGGTTTTGCAGAGCCCAAAGTGCAGGAGATAAGGCAATTGATGCCATATCTCATCAGTTGGCCATTTGTGTAGCAGATATATGATAATTGAGCTTGGCAATCTCATAGGTGCCTGTTGTGACCTGATTGGTTCATTGTGAAAATAACCAACAGGTGTTGTAAAATAATTTCATTCTTTTCTAGACTTAATGAACCCATATTTTCCTAATTTGATACTATAAAATGTATTTAAATGCATTATCACATCAATCTAGAAGGTTTTTGAAATAAACTTAACTTTAACCAAGTGTTTTAATGTGTTTAACACATTCAGATTGGTTCTTGTGCCTTTCTAGGCTGAGTGGATGATTTTTTAGTGTTGTAAGGTGTATTTAATCACACTTTCACATTGAATTATGTGTCCCAAACCCTAATTGACCTTCACAACATCATTAATAGGCCCCTATTACCCCATATTATGCATCCTGAGGCAATATTTGATGAAATAAACAACATAGACATCATATAGACCTTATTTTCTTATCTCATAAGAACCCAGCTCTCAAACGGGCCCCATTGAGACTAATTCCCCACCTATGTAAAATGAGTCCCTACCAGGTGGGACTAATTCGCCCAAGGTGGTGAATGAGTCCTATTTGGGTCAATTTTGACCTTTGAGTAGGAAAAACTAAAAAATAAGTTTATTATTTTTACATGTCGGCCTTAGGGATCCAATTTATAGGCTAATAAGGTGAATTACCTATAAAATCAACTCCCTAAACCCTAAATCAGAACCATTATTCACTATTCATCCATCATTCTTCCATCTCAAGTCAAGAAAGTTAAGGCTTCATCATTGCAAGACATCAAGTTAGCTTCCTAAGACATTCAAGGATAGATTCTTCATGTTTGGCTGCAAAAATTCAAGATCAAAAATCATTGCACGGTATTGAATTCATTGTTTCATGATTTATTACCATCTTTCACCATTCTAGTTTAATTACCTAAAAGGGGTTTGACCAAGGCAAACCCCCATGCCCTAACATCCAACATTTCTTCTTATCTTCTTGTGTTTTTGTAGATAAGGCATTTTGGAGACTTATAAATCATTGAATATTGCATTTCAAAGTTGTTCAAGTCATCTCTTCATTGGAAAAGTCAAAATACCCACAAAAAGCCACTTTCAGGCTCAAATCTGACAGTTTCAGAACTGAACACCTGGAGAAGTAGAAAGTGCAAACCGAAGGCTCCTATTTCCATCTTTAAATATTTAGAAATTAAAAAGTGGACTCATTCTCCATGAGTGGTGAATGAGTCCCACTTCTAGGCCTGCGTTAGGTTTTCTGCATTTTTGGATACACTTTCTGAAATGGGTTCCAGAACAGTTTCACAGAACTAATTTGCCCAGAATGGTGAATGAGTCCCACCATGCCTAAAAATCAGCATCAACAACATTCCAGAAGCCATTTCTAGTCTCCATTCATATCACAGGTGCAAACTTTTAGTTTCTTCCATTTATGTTTAGTTTTGTTCACATTTCTAGGTGGTTTTGCATTACACAATGTGTTTTCAAACAAGTTGCATTTCAATAGTTTTACATTCTTAAGCAATAAATTTTATCAGTTATTTGCATTTACATCATTGAATTTAAACAAAATTCCATCATACATATCTTAGTTTGAGTGGACCACCAAGATTTTGGGTGTGGGATCTACCTCTTTCCATTAGGTGAAAGACCCTAATTGAGAAAAGAGACATAACATTCCATCCAACCTTAAAATCTATGGTTCATTTTGGTGAGCCTGCTTTTTGAATCATTTTATTTTCTTATTTGGAGTCCTCCATCATAGATCTAGCTTGCATTTATCTTGCATTAGGGTTTGCATGGATTAATTTGCATACTAGGTTTCAAATTTTGCATTCATAAAAAGTGCATTTAGGTTACATTTATGGCATTTAAAATCATTAAAATTTTCAAAAATTTTGCATTTTCATCTTAGGTTTGCATCTGACAGCCCCAAAAACATCAAAATACATAAAAAAAAAAAGTCCATATTGAGACTCATTCGCTAGCTTGGGCGAATCAGTCCCTTTTCACCCCTAAAACTACCCTTTACAGAACTGAAAACACTATTTTTAAGCTTCTGTTTGGTGCCATTACCTAATTGTATCAGTTGGTTGAGTTTTTGTAACATGCATTTCATTACATCTAGCCTAAATTAGCTCATTTCATGCATATTTTAAATTTCAAATTTGCATTCTCATCTTTTTACATATCATAATCAGTTAATTGTCACCATTAAAATCTAAAAAATTGCATTCCTCTTTTGCATGTTTTCTTTAACATAGTTGCATTTCAAGTTTTTAGAATAATCATCCTATCATGTTTTCATTACAAAGTTCTATAGGTATCATCTTTCATGTTCTACTTTTAGATATTATTACATGTTGTAAGAGAATTTTGTTAAGTGCATATGACTATGAGGTCCTTTCCCCTCTCTTTTTATTCATCATAGATCCGTTTCCTAGTCCCTCTTTTGTGGATGAGGTAATTTTACTGAAAGAAACCTTGGATAAGCATAACACTCACATTTTTTTTCTCCTATTTTCTTTCCCACTTGTGAAGAAGATATTATAGTGTTAGAATAACCAATTGATGAGAGTTTTGGCAATCTGAATTGTTTCTCTCCTCTTACCTCTCCTATTAGATATAACATTACTAAAGAAGAGGACATCACATTAAGTAATCATGATGATCACACAACACAACAAGAATATGAGATCATAGACACATTTCTAGACATTACATTACCTAGTCTCCATAATCATGATAATCCAACTTGTTCTTCTCCTAATATCCCTCCTCGATGCAAAGAGGATTGGTTGGTGTTAGAAGATATATCTATTGAAGATCACTAACATATTTCCTCTCCCTTCCCTAATTTACCTAACCTATGGGAAGATCTATTTGGAAATGATCATGGTCCTTCTCTTGAATCCTATCCCACTTGTGATGAAGCTACTATGCAAATTTCAACCATAGATGAACATATTACCAGCTCTCCTTCTAGGGTAGATAATATGGAACAAGAGAATGAGACCTTACAAACAACGAGTGATCGAATAGAGTCTTCCCCTAATCTCCCCATTATCAATAACCAAACACATTTAACCATTAATAACTCCCTTATTTGCGATGAAGTTATTTTGGATGAACCAAACCTTAATTGTCATGGACATGTGGTTTGTTGTTCTCCTAAGAAATCTCCTTCTAGGGAAGATATTATGATCCAAGACAAAGATAACATTGACAATAATGATATTATTCCCTTCAAAGACAATGTAGACTCTCATTCACCAAGGGATATTAATATTATTCAACCTCAACTCATCCTTTATCCCACTTCACACAAAAAAACTCAACACAAACCTAAGTTCACCCTCTACCCACCTTAGAATAATATGTTACAACAACCGAGTTGTAATATCATTGCTCATACATATAACACTAGAAATAATCCACAAACACAACAACCAACCCTAACACCATTACCATTGCCTAATCCTATCCCACCTAACCCTTTCTTGCCAAGTCGCAAGGAATATGATCTTGTCCAGCAACTTAAGAATACTCTTGCTAAGATATCATTGTGGGACCTTATTCAAGCCTCCCATCACTATCACAACATGATCCAAACAACCTTACAACAAGTTCTTGTACCTTCTAATGTACCACCAATTGATATAGTAGCCATGATTCAAGGACTAAACGCCGACATTTTTTTCCACCAAATTGAACTCCCCTCTTTGGACGTGCAAAAACAAAATGAACCTTTCATGATCATAATGCAATATAAAAAAAAGGGATAAAGAGAACTCTTGTAGATATTGGTTCTTCCCTTAATGTGTGTAGTGTGACCCTTTTGGATAGCCTTAGCATTAATCAATGAACTATTGAACTTGATTCTTTTTCTATTAATGGATTTGACAGTGTCAAAAAGAAACCACTAGGGGTAATGATTATGCCTCTTACCATTGGAGTAGCCACCTTGAATACACCAATACATGTTATGCCTTATGAAATTTCATGTAATCTTATCTTAGGAAGATAGTGGATTCATGCAATGAAAGGCATGCCTTCCACTCTTCATCACAAAATGAAATACATCTACAACAAAATAGTCTATACACTTGACGTTGATCTTGAACTTGATAGTGTCTTACAACTTGATAAAAACAAAGTGAATTCCTTAAACACATCAACATCAACTACACCAATGGAACCTATACACCAAAATGACAATGAACAACAACTTAAACAACACAGGAAGCTATTAGACAATGATTGGGGTTCTTTGGATTTCAAACATGAATTCATGGGAGAGTACAAGATCATACACAAAGATTAAAATAGTGGAAACAAAAAAGCAAATTATCCTTCGAAAGAATCCACCTCAACCACTTTATACAAAGAAGCAAACTACACAATAATGAACAACCACCCGATTCAAAAGCAATGAAAAAGCTTTATGGAAAAGGTTATGAACTTATGAAACAACTTGGCTACAGTGGAAAAGGATGTGGTGCTAGAGAGCAAGGTATGGAAGTGTCCCTATCGATCCTAACACACAAGGAACAACTCATGGTCTTGGTTATTTTCCTTTGATAGAAGTAATCAAGCCTTCCCTCAACATCAACACTCTCACACAACATTCTTCTAAGCCAACCTGAACTGTAAAGCATCCTGAATAGATAGACAATAGTGGTCTTGATTGTTCTCCTTTACAAATCATCCAACAACTAAATACACCTTCACTTAATGTCAATGTCATCTCACAAGACACTAATAATTTGACTTTGTTAGATTTTACACCCTCCTATAAAGGAGAGAAAAAAATCATGTCATCTAAATCATGTTGTGAAGATATGACTATTCATACTAAGCAAGATGTTTCTTTCAAGCAAACAATAGGACCACCTTCTACCATTGATCAAGAGGGTATCTTGTTGAGACTCCTCCAAGATCACTTGATCACCCTCCCTACTAGATTTTGAAAGAAATTCTCTTACAAGACTCCATTTTGTGCCTATCATAGAGTTCATGGCGACTCCACTAATGAATTCAATGCTTTGAGTCGTATAATCCAACATCTTAAGGAGTTTGGCATGCTTCCCTATCTAGGGGCACCTATCTCCTTTAATTGATATTGATTTTCACTCTAGCATGCATTTCATTAATCATTTCGGCTAACCCTTGTCCTACACTCAGTGGGGGCAAGGGGTTATGTAGCCTTATCCTCATATGTCACTTGTCATTTCCTCCTTTGGCTAGTCATTCACCTTTCAGGTATGTGCATGATCATCATAGAAAAAACAAGTCCTTAAGTGGCAAAAAATTTAGAAAAATCAGAGTAAGGCAACTTGATGTAAAAAATTAAATAAGTTATCCATATTATTTCAAAAATATGTAAGAACAGAATATGTAGCAAATTGAATGTAGTTTCTAAACTACTATTTTTTATTTTATTTTGAATCTATTTGTGAAAATTTGAAATTTCAATGCAAGATACTTAAATTTTCGTGTGGAAAAAAAAAGTAGTGTCTTTCTCATCATCCCAACCACAAGAAAATGATAACATTTTTTTTATAAGATTTTAGATATAAAAGTTGATGACTCATGTCCCAATGTGATGCATTTTTTTTGTAAATTTTTCCAAGTAAATACCACTGCATTGTTCTTTTTACAACTTTTAAAATATAAAAACTTGTATGTCTCCACCACCTTTAACTTGGTCAAAATCATGAAATTCATTTTTTTTAATCCATAGTATGGCTATTTATCGTGACGTATAGTTTCAGTTTCAAAAAATGTGATACCATTTGAAAGATATAGATTTTTTTTCAATTAACTTATCACCTAGACTTAGTCATAATTCAAATAGGAAATGAACAATAATTATTTATTAAATTCGAAGTATAGCATAATTTATATTTGTAGAAAGCTGAGAATCTCCTTTAAAAACCCTTTTTGTTTCATCAATTTTGGGTAAGAAAACAGTCGTCAGCCACATACCCTACACATACCCATCATATCGCCACCTTTTGGTGCATCATGATCCTGCACATCCCCTTTCATGAATATATGAGAGAAAGCTTGAGATGTCGATGATGTGCCTTAAGTTGGCTAAAATATGACATACTACCCTTTTTCATGATGTAGCTTATCAGAAACATATGACTTGGCATAGGTTTTCAACTCATTTCATGTCTTCCTACTTTTAAAGCAATTTCTCATATACTGTGTTTTGTAACCACTTTAAAGTAGGGGGAATATACTCACCTCTCACATTTCTTCATTGTAAGATTTTTCTTTTCTTGTGATTCTCTTTCTTGATAGATAAAGTTTTGCTTACCTCATAGAGCTCAAAAACCACTTTCCTTTGTGGCGTGTTATTAAAGTTATCATGAGGTATAAATTTGATATGGTTGAATGGGAAGCCCATTCAGTGTCACGACTTTCCCCATAGCCACCTATGAGTTTGTGAGTGCATACCAACTAGTGTATATTTCTCACCTGATGGACCTCCAAGAGTTCTGTCACCTCAGAGTGAGTATATCATTTCAAATAAACAACTTAGATTTGATCAATAACTAGTTAGACAAAAAATCAAAGCTTGATCCACCTTTTCATCTTTCTCTTCTTCCTAGTTCTTTCCATTGCATGATTATTAATCTTGATGGTTTGACTTAGGATCTTGGATCCTGGGGGCTTGACTTCCTTCTTGATCTTTGTCATTCTTTTTCATCTACACCTATACACTCGAATCTCTCTTGAATTTCTACTTTAGTGTGAGTTTGAAGCAAGTTCGTCCTCTCACTAAAGTGAGGGCTAAATGTAGCATAGAAAAATGCAACTTGCTTGACATGGGAAGAATTTATGATAAATTTTCCACTTAACAAGGCCTTGATTTGGTGTTGTGAGGTGTTTTTCACATCCACACTAGGTCTTCAACCCTGTCAAATCCATTTAACGATATCTTGTAAAGGTGTTGTAAAATACCTTCATACTTTTCTAGACTTAATGAACCCACCTTTCCCCAATTCAATATTATAAAATGTATTTAAATGCATTATCGCATCAATCTAGAAGGTTTTTAAAATAAAGTTAACTTTAACCAAGTGTTGTAATGTGTTTTACACATTCACATTGGTTCTTGTGTCTTTCTAGGCTGAGTGGACCACATTTTAGTGTTGTAAAGTGTATTTAATCACACTTTCACATTGAATTCTGTGTCCCAATCCCTAATTGACCTTCACATCATCATTAATAGGCCCCTATTACCCCATATTATGCATCCCGAGGAAATATTTGATTAAATAACTGACATAGACATCATATAGACCTTATTTTCTTATATCTTAAGAACCCAGTTGTCCAATGGGCCCCCACTAGGACTAATTCACCACCTATGGTGAATGAGTCGCTGCTAGGTGGGACTGATTCACCTAAGGTGGTGTATGAGTCCCATTTGGGTCAATTTTGACCTATAAGTAGGAAAAACTAAAATTTAAGTTTATTATTTTTACATGTCAGCCTTAGGGATCCAATTTACAGGCTAATAAGGTGAGTTTCCTATAAAATGAACTCTCTAAATCCTAAATTAGAACCATTATTCATTATTCATCCATCATTCTTCCATCTCAAGTCAAGCAAGTTAGGGCTTCATCATTGCAAGTCATCATGTTAGCTTCCTAAGACATTCAAAGACAAATTCTTCATGTTTTGTTGTAGAAATTCAAGATCAAACATCATGTAAAGGTATTGAATTCATTGTTTCATTCTTTATTACCTTCTTTCATCATTTTGGTTTAATTGCCTAAAAGGGGTTTAACCAAGGAAAACCCCCATATGCCCTAACATCAAACATTTCTTCTTCTCTTCTCGTGTGTTTGCAGATTTAGGCATCTTGGACACTTACAAATAATTTAAGATTGCATTGAAAAAATTTTCAAGTCATCTCTTCATTGGATAAGTCAAAATACCCAAAAAAGTCACTTTCAGGCCTGAATCTGACAATTTTAGAACTAGACACCTAGAGAAGCAAAAAGTGTAGACTGAAGGCTCCTGTTTCCACCTTTGAATATTTAGAAATTCAAAAGTGGACTCATTCACCATGAGTGGTGAATGAGTCCCACTTCCAAGCTTGTTTTGGGTGTTCTAAATTTTTGGATACCCTTTTGTCTAAAACGAGTTTTAGAATAGTTTCACAGAACTAGGACTAATTCGTCTAGAATGGTGAATGAGTCCCACTAGGACTAAACAAAAAGCATCAACAACATTCTAGAATCCATTTCTAGTCGCCATCCATATCTCAGGTGCAAAATTTCAATTTCTTCCAGTTTCGTTCAGCTTTGTTCACATTTCTAGGTGTTTTTTCATTACACAATGTGTTTTCAAACAAGTTACATTTCAATAGTTTTACATTCTTAATCAATCAATTTTATGAATTAGCTGCATTTATATCATTGCATTTAAACAATTTCATCATACATATCTTAGTTTGAGTGAATCACCAAGATTTTGGGTGTGGGATCTACGTCTTTCCATTAGGTGAAAAACCCTAATTGAGCAAAGAGACATATCATTCCATCCAACCTTAAAATCTATGGTTCACCAATCACAAAAAAATGATCTAATACAACAACCACAACTCATAATACACCTATCATTGGAAATTGTCATCTGTCCTCCAATTGTGATTAATCTGGATGATGATGATGAGATCACTAAAATTGATGAATAGATACATAATGATCTAAATATATTATTTTCCTCTTCCATGAGATTAAATGAAAAATCTCCTACAACAAGTGTAGAACTTGGTACTTCCTCTAGTTCAGAACTTGCACTTGTCCCTTTGGCTAGTCAACCACCCTTGACATATCCTGAACATGATTGGGAGGTGGATGACTTGCTCATCGATTAACTCGCATCTACCTTACTAGTCTTTTGCATTTTATTTTAAGTTTGTATGTGCATATCATGCCCCCTTGTAACGTGATGTTTGATGTTCTCCTCTCTTTTTGACATTATTCTATTTGTACCTTCATTCTTCTATATTTCATACATTCCTTTTGCTTTTCACTTTTGTTTTGTATTTTCCTTTTAGGGATGACGCAAATTGTTGACATGCCCTACATATGTCTTTTCCATGTTGACCTAAAAGGTCTTTCCATTTTATTTTTTGTTTTTGTTTTGTGTTATCCTTTTGGGGATGACACAAAGTTTTGAGACGCCCTACGTCTCTTCCATGTTGACCCAAAAGGTCTTTCCATTTTCTTTTTCACTTTTGATTTGTGTTTTCCTTTTGGGGATGGCACAAAGTGTTGAGACACCCTGTCTCTTCCATGTTGACACAAAAGGTATTTCTATTTTATTTTTTACTTTTATTTGTGTTTTTCTTTTATGGATGATGCAAGGCATTGAAACTAAAATTTCTCTCTCATATTGACCCAAATGCTTTTCCTTTTCTTTCACCTCTTTCGTTTTCATTTTTCATGTTTTTTCCTTTTGGGGATGATGCAAAGAATCAAGACATTCTATGTCTCTTCCATTTTGACCCAAATGGAGCTTTCATTTTCTCTGTTTTCACTCTCTTTATGTCATTCTTCCATTTCTATGTGTATTTGGGGAATGATGACTATTCAGAGCTCTTTACAAAACATCGTAGTAAAGAACATACTGACCCCAAATCCATAGATCCCTTAAGTGTTTGGTGCTTTCATTTTGGGGGAAACCCCTCTTTCTTTTGTTCATTTTTCATTTGCATGACACAACCTTACTTGAAACTGTATGACTTGGAATAGCGGCTTTCCAAGTTGACTCTCATGTCTTTTTTCTTATTTGCATTTTTCATCCCCTACTTTTAAGTAATTTCTCATCGAATGATGTTTAGAAATTCCTTTAAAGTGAGGGAATACATTGGCATAATCCATTTTTGCATTTTTTTTTCTTGGTTCTTAGTGTAGCCTTGTTACTTTATACGATATGTTTGTCACTTTGTGGATGACATTGGGTGGGATGTCTTTCATGAGCATGATCTATCTCA
>VDFB02261341.1:0-55142 GCA_007258455.2 Sequoia sempervirens | reverse complement strand
AATAATAAATAAAGACTTTGTTTATTTATGTGCTTGGAATCAAAATGTTTAATTAACATTTACTAATATATTTAATAAATATTATTTGCATGAATGAGGTGGGTGAGTATGTATTTATTTGCATGAAGGCACCATCTTTAATTTCATGTAAGCGTTATATTGCATGAAGGCAATATCTTCCATCATATGTCGATGATAGCTGTGTGCATTTAAGTGCATGTCAGTTACAATATCTTTTGCATGAACAAGTAATGGTTTTGCGTGTAAGCATGTATTTTTCTTTGCATGTTATCTCTGACTATTCAAGTGCTTCTGATACAAGTCAGATCAATTATCTTTATATAAAAAATAGTGTATTATATTTCAAAAAAAAGGGTCACTGGGCATCAGGGGGAGGTAACCCTCTGGTAATTGAAGGGGGGACGCGCATTCTTCATTTCTTACGTCTTGTATCGCCCAACCTCGACTTGTTGCTTAACTCGGTTCTCATGGGTGGTTCGACCACTGTGCACTTAAAGGGATTTTGGAATCCTTGAAAGATTAGTTTGGATCGAATGGCAACCTATCATGGGCATTTTTCTCTTTTCTCAAAGGCCTCTAAAGAGACAATATCATATGAGTTATATGGTTTGGAGCACCATCGCAACAGTGACAGCGAGGGGGAATGATCTTTAACATAAATGGTGAGTCCTTTTCTCATGCATAATTTCCATTGGAG
The DNA here is from genome assembly GCA_007258455.2 of Sequoia sempervirens. NCBI lineage: Eukaryota > Viridiplantae > Streptophyta > Pinopsida > Cupressales > Cupressaceae > Sequoia > Sequoia sempervirens. The sequence continues at coordinate 54,424 of VDFB02261341.1, read as the reverse complement.
CATTTTGGAAAGCCTATCATGTGTTCTAAGAAATAGGAGGCACCATTCTTGCTTATCGATTCCTTTTGGCTTAATTCAAATGGTAGAATCGAATCTAGAGGACTCTAACTCCCATCCTTGATGTCTACTATCTTCCAATGTTTAAAGCCTTTGTCAACCGTTTCGTAGGAGTTCTCATGCAGGCTTACACAGAGGAAGATTAGAACATCCACGATTGGTCTATCTTGGTTTCCGCAAACTTTCCCTCAATTGCATCTTCTAAGATTATTTTTTACCATATCCCATTGTATCGACCATCATCTTGTCATCGCTTTCTTGAATTAAATTGTTGAAAAGACCTTGTTTTCAGGGTAGAGTAAAGCATGTCTGCTTTACTTTATTTGATAGCTTGATTTATATTAAAATGTAAAGGCATTTAGTCAAGGTTGGAACTGAGTGCTATTGTGTCACCAAAAGATGTATAGTTGGACATTTTTACACTTACTTGAGTCTCTCTTATGGACTTTATCTTGATTTTTCCTAGATTTAATGTTGTAATGTGGCCAACACATTCACATTAGGTCTGGGACTCTTGAGAATCATTGTCTTGTAAAAGTGTTATGAAGTGTTGAAACCCACTTTCACACTTTTCTAGGACCCTTTCATTATAATTCACCTAAATAACCCCTTTTTATCACTTACCAAGTCTTATTTCAAAGTGTTTTAAAGAGTTGTAACAAATTCTCACACTTTTTTAGACTTGTCATCACTAATTCAACCCTTATGTTTAAATGACCCATTAATACACTTTCCAGCCCTACTTAAGTGTATTTTTGATAATATTACTGTTAAACATTATTTAATGCTTGCACTTTAATTTCTGAAACCCAGTAAAATTGCACTGGTAGGACCAAGTCGCCACCTGGGGTGAATTAGTCCAACTGGGCACAAAAATTAAAATAATTTTAATTTTCTCATGAGATTTTATTCTCTTATCATTGAGGTTGGCCTGTGATGTGTTATTTTTGGGAAATTTAGTAAAATCAATTATAAATAAAGGGTTTTCCCCTCATTTTTCATCTCCTACAATCTCCTAAGACCTAATTCATCCAACATTCAATTATTCATTCTATCAATTCATCCAAGTAATTATCAAGCATTCAAGCACTCTAAGCATCATCAAGTCATCTATTGGAGCACTTCATTGCATATCTTCAAATTTCTACATCAAGGGTTTGGTGAGTTTATGACATTGAATGTTATTTATTCATCATTCTATCTTTATTTCATTTCATTTCATAGGGTTTGATTACCAAATTGGGGTTTGACCAAAGAAAACCCCTATACTCTAACCCTTAACCCTTTTTCCTTTCTTTGCATGTGTGTTTGTAGGTGTTGTATGCAGATTTATCAAAGAGTTTGGTGTCAAAAAGTGGTCAACAATAGATATCAAAGTCAAAAAAACTCTAATTGAAGCTTAGAGATCCATTTCAACTCGTTTTCTATAGAATTTGAATTGGACACCCAGGTCAGAAAAGGAAGTGCATACTGAAAGCTACAGAATCTTGCCTCAAAATTCTCAAGTAGACTAAATCACCATATGTGGTGAATTAGTCCCACTATCAAGCTTGAAAATTAGTTTTAACATTTCTAAGTACCCATTTCGCAGATTCTTGTTTCGATAAATTTTCCAGGTTAAACTGGACTAAGTCACCCAACATGGCGTAAGTGTCACAGTGAACATTTTCAATCAACTTTGTAGGATTCTAGAGCCCATGTGCATTAGATTTTAGATTCCAGGTGTACCTCCCTAGTCTTGTTTAATTTTATTATTGTTTACATGCATTCTTAGGTATGTTTGTATACATCACTTTGTTTTCCATCACTTTGCATTTCTTAGGTTTAGCATTAATAATTATCTTTTTTTTTCAATTTGTTGCATTTAGACATTGCATTTAGGCATACTGCATCCATTTTGTATTTATCTTGAGTGTAGACATTAGCATTTTGGGTTGATTTCTCTCCTTTTAGGTGAAAAACCCTAGAAGAGTTAGAGAACCCTTGGACACCCAAAATCAATGTCCACATTTTGGTGAACTTGACTTTTGAACATTTTCTTTCTGATTTCAAGTGCATTTACATCCTAGGTTTAACTTGCATTAGCATTGCATTAGGTGTTGCATTGTTTAAATTGCATCCTAGGTTTTTTAAAACTTGCATCAATGAAAAGCTCATATAGCTTGCATTTTTGCATTTTATTTCATTGGAAAACAACAAAATTCTACTAGAGTTGCATCTGTGCATCTAAAACACATCAAATCTCATTCAATTTTTTTAAAAAATAACAAAAAAACATCACTGGGACTAATTCGCCACACTGGGCGACTTAGTCCTTCTACACATTTTGCACTGTAATTACTGGCATTTTCTAGGCACTTTCTGCATTTCTATTTTATGCTATTGTATTACTATTACAGCTTCCAAAATTATAGTTAATAGTATTTCATTGCTCTTCGTTTCATTTCATTTCATTTAGACACCTTTGCATGAGTGTTTGGTGTCCTATTGCTAATACATTAGTGAGAAGAACCTCAAGACTCATGTTATCCCATGATAATACACTCATTGTGGATCTTGGACTGTTTAATGCTTTTAAGTCCTAGTATTGCAACTAGTACACTAGGCATAGACCATACCCTTAGTAATGCTTTGCCTTCCAATAACATGCAAGTTGACACATCAAACAATCACATTCCACAAGAAAAATTCATTAACATTCATGAGGAATTAACACATCTTCAACATAACTTTTGTCTTGAAAAAATTTCAACCACTGTGATTCCTGCTATAGAAAACATTTATCGCCTGATTGATAGTGACAGAGGCTTAAATGTTATGAAACAAATTGTTGAGATATACAACAAACATGGTCCTTCAACCTCTAGCACATCCAAACTAGCAAACACTGTGGTTAGTCAAGGAGGACTTAACACTCCTCCTTCCACAATAGCATTCATACCTACCTACACCACTCCCCAAGTTGCAATAGTCATGCAATATGTTAGTAATGTGATACCTTCGTTCACTATTCCTGCTAGCATTCCTAATTCTTATGTGGCATTGAATGTTTTCTCCTCTTCCACCATACCACCTATTAGCATTCCATTCACCTTCCCTACTACTACATACACTCCTTCACCACTTTCCCTTCCACCTCATACCACTTACACTGACCCTCTCATAACACAACTTTTCCAAACCATCTCCTCCATGCAAAAAAAAATATCCACCATCAACCAAAACTAGAATGGACCACCCACCTATTATGTCTGAAGCAGCCCACAATCTTTAGAGATCCTACAAACACTGATGCTGCAAGGAATAGAAATGCCTAGATTTGAGAAGTATGGCGGGAAGGGTGATCCTACTAATCATGTTAATGTTTACACAACCTTATGCAGTGAATTTTTCCTTGATGAAAAACTATTGGCCAAATTGTTTCCTAGGACTTTAAAAGACATTTCCTTAGAGTGGTTTTCATCCTTACCAAACAATTCAATTCGTTCATTCAAGGAACTAGTTGATGCATTCATAATTCACTTTCAAGTGCATATGACTCCAAAGAATACATTGGCTGATTTAATAAGATGCAAACAAAATGTGGATGAAAAAGTAACCGATTTCATCTCATGCTATCAACCACTTTATTCGCAACCCGATGTCAAGATTCCCGATTTGCATCTCCAAAAGATGTTCATTGAAAATTTGCAAAGTAAAATTCAAGATAAATTGACCATGATGAAATCTCTCTCTTTCATGCACTGTGTACAACCCTTTACGATTATCACCATTCGGTTAGTAGTCGTGATGCAAAGTCCACTTCCAACCAAACTGAAAAATCTGAACCTAGCACTTTAAACAATTCACAACCATTTCGAAAACCAAACAAAGGGTTCTTACAGTTCAATCCCCCTCAATAACCAACTCAACCTATCAACAACCAAGTAGTAGTTGTTAAAGCCGTGATACCTTATAGTTATGAAGATCCAAAATGACAGTTTACACCATTATCATACACTAATCCTTTGCCTTCAACCTTTCAACCTAATGATTATTTCCATTATCATAGACAAGATGGACATGACATAGAACAATTTAAGCATCTTAAACACCTAGTGCAAGACCTCATTGATTATGGCCATCTATTTGTTTCAAATGTTAATGTTAAAGGAAATACGTCTGTTGCCCCACCCAATCAAAATTTGCAATTTTTTACCAATCCAATGCCCAAACATAATGTGTCATTTGTCAAACTAGTGAAACTCAAAACAATGATGTGATGAATGTTCATACATCTATTGAACATCCTAATCCTATTCCACCTACCACTACTATCGATCCTATACACGAAATGGTCAGTATGATAGATGTTATCCCTCATAAGGGCCAACCTAAGAAAAATCTTGATATTACTTTCTCTTCTAAGGATATCCTTCCAGATCTTCCCGATGGTCCTCTTTACATAGCAGACCATATTTATGATAAACACACTAATGGGATACTCATAGATCCTACTTGTGGAGAGAATGTGATCACTGAGTAATTTTTGGTATTACATGATCTTTATTAAGTTGATTATGATAAATCGAGAGCATGGATCAAAACACACAATGGTTTAGTCTGCCCTATAATAGGATCGATCGTCCTTCTATTACAAATAGGACCTAAGATAGTGAATGTTACATTCTCCATTATCCCACAATCAGACCAATTTCGTCTATGGTTAGGCCATCCATGGGTTCGCTTAATGAAAGTTGTCCCTTCAGTCATACACAAATGTTTAAAGTTTCTGCTTGACAATGACATATTCACTGTTCACTATAGTGGCTTTAACCCTTTGTCATCTAAAGGAAACTTCTCCTTAGAAGCCTTTTGGCCCAAGCCTATGGAACCTATCACACCTTGCAAAGACTTCTTTTTCATTGCTTACCAAAAGTTTAAAGCAAATATTTTTTTTGAATTGTCCCTCTGCAACATGTCCCCATCCACTTCTAACACTCCTATCCTAGATAAAACAATGCTTCAACCTAAAGACGAAACTCAACCAACACCCGAAAATTCCCCCACACCATCCAAACAACCAGGAGATAGCGATAACAACCCCATCTTTCCTCCTCATATAAAACAAGTTTATAGATCCAAGGAGAAAGTGGATGAGCAACCTTCCATGGTTTTTTTGTTCCTCTACTTAAGGAAGACAACCAACCCATGGCTGATCAACCACTCCTTCACAAGCATAGCTTGACAATAAAACCAAAAGAAATAAAGGAGCTCAAGAGCATAGGTGTTGGCATTTTTCCCTTGCTTGCAACTTACAAAATGAAGAAAACAAAGAAAATCAAACTCCGCACTTGACAAAACTAATGCACGATGATCCACCTCCCCAATTGTACCATAGAAAAAAGGAAACTTGCTTGACATGGGAATAATTGATTATTAATTGGACTTAACAAGGCCTTGATTTGGTGTTGTGAGGTGTTTTTCACATCCACACTAGGTCTTGTACCCTTTCAAATGCACTTAACGATGTCTTGTAAAGGTGTTGATAGAGCCCTCAAAATGCTTGGCATTTTGAGTCTTTTATGCCTATGATTCACATGTTAGATGTACACATCACATGGGTTTAAGGGTTTTATTTGATTAGTATTGCCTTCAATTCTTCATCTTGAGCATTCTATTTTTGCGTTGACTAGTTGCCTTAGTTGCCAATCTCTTTAGTTACTAGTCATTTGAGCCATCAACATACATCTGTTACCGGCCCCAAAATCCTTAAGGTTGTCAGTCACCTTATTTCATCCTCATGTCTAGTTTTAAATTTTTAACTTATGAATGACTTAATTCTAAGTCATTAACACATGAGGGTGTCTTTCTCATCTACCTAGCTCGGGCCCCTTTTTATGAATAACTTCATTTCATGTGTAGGTTGAAAAGTCACCAAATCATGGGATCTCATCTGGGTCGTTCCCTTCTAGCTCGCTCATTTGAAGTACGCATAAGTTAAAAGCTGCGAGGTTAGCAAAATGCCACCACGTGTGAGTGGGCCCACCCACTGTGTCACACCTCAATGCTCAAAACCTTGAGATCAATGGTGCCAATAGACCGATGAAAGGTGATCACCATCATTCCCCGCTATCTCATGAAAATGAGATGCAAGCTCTTTAAGAACGACGAGATCCATGATAAGCCATGTACACTCTGTTAGTGGAGCCCATAGGGTACCAAGAATGTTTCATCATCAAACTCCTATTGGTCGTTCATCTGAGTTGAAATGATGTGGCGAATTGAAACAATCTTGACTTGATCAAAGTCATTCATGAGGCCCAACTCGGCTGAAAATTGATGACTCATTTACAAATTTGCAAGGTATGCCTGTTGAAACTCTTTGGCTTTATGTGAGTAAGCATTAATGGCAGAAGTGACCCGATAGCCTCATGCATTCTTTATCAAAATTTGTGTGTGGCCGATTCTTGCCTAATTGAAGTCCATAAATGTGTCCTAAATAATACAAGGAACCGATAAATGAATTGCAGAGATTGTACTAGCTAGCACTAGGGTTTTGGCATGGTTAAAAGTAGTAAGTACTATAAACGCAAAATTCATGCTTTTTCCAGTTTCCTTAGCTAGGGTTTTTTTTTAATTTCTTTTAAAGTGAATGCACTGGTTGTTTTGTTTTCATTATTTTTAAAAGAAAAGCTAACCTTTATCTTTGCAAAGTCGTGGCCTTGCAAATTGCTAAAATTAGTTTTCGTCCCGAGCTGTGAATTACAATTAGGAGTCAAATAGGTAAAATTCCTCTGCCAGGATTCTCTTTGTGCATACAAACCCATGGCTCCCAAAGTACCTAGTGCTTCTTCTTCTTCCACCAAGCCCAGGTCCCTGTCTCATGGTGTTATTGATTTGTTACCCCACTCTACCAGTAAAAAACCAAAGGGAAAGGTTTTGTTCTGTGGGACAAAAGTTCAAGAGGGTTTAATAGAGAAGGCATGTTTCACCAAAGATTCTGAGGTACCATATACTGGGTGGTAGATGTTTTAACATTGGTTTGGAAATAGAAATCTCAGGTCTTCTTTTAGTAACCCATGGGATTCGAATATGGGAAAGCTGATTGTTCCCAATGTATATATGGGTGTGGACCTTCTGAAAGATATTGTGTCAAAGTATGATCCTATTTCTAGGGTGGTCAGAGCATATGATGGGGTGGTGATGCTAAAAGTGACCTATGAAGAAATTGGAAAGGTGTTTGACCTACATGAAAGGAATTCAAGTATGCTTCTTTTGAATATGGGTACAATTATGTCAGACTATAACAACACCAAGGTATTCATTAGGTCAAGAATGTTTCCCTCACACACTATAATGGTTGGGACTGGTAATCAAAGGAGAAAGGTTAAGATTGGTAATGGGGAGCTTGAAGCCTTCCCAATGAGTTACTTTTCCAGTTGCTTTAGAAAGATGGTGTATTCTTTCTACCAAATTATAGGTGTTGATCCACCTAATACATTACAACCAGAATATAGTTACTTGGCTGCACATATGCAAGACCCACCATATAGTATGACTTATGTCTATGGAACCTATTTGGTCGATCGTATCCATGAGGGTTTGGTTCAAATAAGAGAAGGAAAACAATGGGTGAAGTTCTGGTGGTATTCATTGTTGATGCATATGTTTCTATACAATGGACATAGTGTCTTTGAGAAGGTAATTACATTGGAAAGGAAGAAAGACGATGTTGATTTTCCTGTTCAGTGCTAGGATCATCTCTTGGACATGGATGATAAGAAGTATAATTTTGTGATGTTTAGAAATGCTTTTGCATCCAAGATAAGAGGTGCTCTAGTGTACCAACCACCTAAGATTCCCAAGGAAATCCATGAGTTTTTGAGGCAAAGGGAGTGGAGGCCAAATTTGAATTTGAGTCACAATTGGGGAGATTTTATTTTATATCCTAGTAAAATGATTCTCAGGGTATATGGTACTAGCTTAGGCCCTCATGTTCTGCTTGCAGAGGTTCCCTTGAGAATTGGTTTTCTTGAAATCATTAGGAAATTGGGAGCTACACAAGAAGCACATCTGCTTGAGTCAGCAAGGAAAGGGTCTTTCTTCCTAGAATGGACTGTATTTGTAGATTTTGTTATGAAAAAAAAGGGATTGAAAGGAGTTGAAAAATTGCTAGATCCTTATGAATTTCCAATTATGGATTCAAGAAACCATGATCAAGAGCATTTCATAATTGGACTATGAAACCATGATCGAGAACATTTCATAATTATGGATTCAAGAAACCATGATCGAGAATGTTTCATAATTATGGATTCAAGAAACCATGATCGAGAACGTTTCATAATTGGACCATGATGGTACTTTTGTGCATACTTTTAACTTCCTGGAGGATGTCATCAGAAATTTTGTTCACCCTGATGAACAAGATGAGAGAAAGGCTAAGTATTTGGCTTATAGAAAAATGGTGGAAGCCAGGAAGAGGAACAATCCTCAATATGATCCCTTGCCAAATATATAGGATGAGTTCCATAGAGCAATGTATGTCATGGATAATTTTGAAGATATTGTTGGTGTCTTGAGAGAAGAAAAGGAAGTTCCTGATAAAGGAAAGGCTATAGTAGTTGAAGAAAATGTTGAGGTGGCCTTGGAAGAAAGGCCTACCTACCAACCTGTCCAAATAGTTGAGAATCTATTCTAGGAGAAAGAAAATGGCAAGTGATGAAAGGATTCCATCAACTCATGTTTCCTCTTATGACTTAAAAGTGAACTCTCCTAAGGGTACATTGCTAGTTCCTCCTACGCAGGCCCTTATACTTGTAATTGATCTTGACTCACTTCCAGAAAGTTCTACCTTTCCTGAGAAGCTTCCTCAAAAGAAATAGAGGAATGAAGCAAAGGGATTAGTTGATTATACTGATACAGATGAAGATGATATCTTGGTCACCCTTGAAGAAATGCAGATTGGAATGCTTCCTCTTGAAGGAGCAGTTGCTTTAAGTTTAGGACAGAGCATCCTTAGATTGGGGAAGCTTGATGTTTGTGGGTTAAATACTACAGATGACTTAAGGGCAGAGGCTAGTAAGGAGTTTATGGAGGATGATGCTTTTATTGAAACTTCAGGGTATGTGCAGGATCATGATGGGCCAAAAAGTGGCAATATGATGGGTATGTGGCTGATGAATTTTTTTTAATCCACAATATATGAAATGAAAAGGGTTTTTAAAGGAGATTCTTAGCTTTCCACCAATATAAATTATGCTTTACTTTGAATTTAATAAGTAATTATTATTCATTTTCTATTCAAATTATGACTAAAGTACTAATTGATAGGCTAATTGAAAAACATCTATAGCTTTCAAATGGTAGCACATTTTTTTTATCCAAAACATGTGTCACATTCTATGCTTTGCATAATCTAGGATTAAAAAAAGAAAAATTGAATTTCATGAAGCTTTGACCAAGGTGGTTAGACATACTAGTTTTTTATATTTTTTAAAGTTGTAATAAAAATTCATAATTAATTATTTACTTGGAAAAAAATTACAAAAAAATATGCATCACATCGAGACATGAGTCTTCTACTTATATCAAAAATCTTATAAAAAGATATTATCATTTTATTGTGGTTAGGGTGGTCAGACAGACACTTTTTCCCTGAAATTTAAGTACTACTGCATTGAAATTTCACATTTTAACCAAATAGATTTTTTTATTTTTTAAACAAACCTAGTAGTTTAGAAACTAAATTCAATTTTCTACAGATTATATTCTTACATATTTTTGAAATAATATAGATAACTTGTTCAAATTTTTATGTCAAGTTGCCTAACTCTGATTTTTCTAATTTTTTTGCCACTTAAGGGCCTATTTTTTCCATGATGATCCTACACATACCCTTCAGCTTTCCAAGACTTTTGGTGGAAGTACAATCTTGCAGATTATGCACAAAAGGTGGTTGTTGAGAGGAGTTTGCATCTAGGAGCGCCTGATAGTGTCATTGAGGTGAATGTAAGGAAATTTGTGAAGGAAGAATTTAAAAATATTAATGCAAAAGAAGGCAGAGAGCTTGTGAAGAAGAGTGGTGTATTGTTGTTCCCATATTGGAACATTGTTGATGCAATTATTTTAGATTCTTTAAGAAGGGTTGAGAGACCTTTGGTGCAAACAGACAAAGAGTTAGAAATTGCACTTAAAGGTTCAACTTTCAATGAAGACTAGGATGCTTTAGCAATATGGTCATTATCTCCAAATTCTAAGAAGCCAGTTTTAGTAGAACCATTTGAGCTTAGTGGCAAATTTATTGTGAAAAGGGTTGTTGATACACCAGCCCTAGAAGTTGTAGATATGGTAGTAAATGTTGCACTATTCACTTGTTCTATTGTGGAAGGTCTCACTTTGGAAAGAGATAGGCTTAGAGCTAAGTACACTGATCTCCTAAAGGATTATGATATTAGCCTTGAATAGAAGGTGGCTATATTAGAAACTGAATTGGCATTCTATAAGCAAAGGGAAGAGATGCAAATGGAGCAAGGTCAGGCTAGCTTGAGCCACCCATTCTCAGTTTCTCCTATGACATCTATGCAGCACACAGTTGATAGTCAATCCCTAACAATAGTACTACATGATTAGGGACAAGGGTAAATTGCAGAGGAGGAAGCAAATAGACTAAGCTCCAGTTCATCCAACAGGGATCAAGTGCTTTTGCAAATTGAGGCACATAAAAAGTTTCTAGAAAAAGTCCAGGACACCATGTGTGAGAACATCTATAAGATTGTTGGAACTGCTCTAAGACATTTGAACAAAAGGATTCAAGATAGACTCAATAGTGTGCCTGGCAATTATGCTCTCATGTTCCATGCAATGAAGCTTTCTCAAAGGGATAATATGTTTGCTATACCAACCTTAAACAAATGGGTCTCAAGATTTGAAAATTTGAAGTTGATTTTAGTAGGGGTTGGCCAACATGAAGATAAATACCCTGTTGTAAAACTAGTTTATGAATTTGTGAGTGAATTGAGTGAGTAGAAGTTCCAACAATATGCAGCTCCACTTGAACAAAAGATAATATGATTGTTATCTTTATACACTCACACTGATTTACAACCATTTCCAAATATTTGGGTGTCTAATAAGGATGTGAATCCACTACATGCATGGAGGAAGGAACTGGATGAGGTGATTACTGCTTAGGTTGGAGAAATCTGCAAGGAAGCTAATATTGATGTCTTTAACAATATAATGGAAAGGCTAACGTTTCTTGTCAATTTTCTAGAGGATTTTGATAAGGAGTCCAATGCTGTAAGAATCAAGTATTCTCCTTATAGGAAGACTATGGAAAAAATTATGGACTTTGAATGGCCAACATAGGAAGAGTATCAGGAATGGGTAAGTATGTATGTTGGAAAATTTGGTTTGGATTGAAGCATGAAACATATACTTGGTCAACTACTGTACAAGTCTAGCAATAGAAGTTACAAATGTATAAAACATATGTTTCACTAGGGATTTGTGAATTATGAGTGATGTGGAACGCTGACTGAAATGCTGACTCACTTTCAATCCACATCAGTTTGTTTTTTTTGCTTGATGATATCAATGTACTGCAATGAATATGTTTATTATTTTTGACATGTTCTTTTGAAGACAAGATTAATTATCTTTGCATTTAAAATGAATTTTGTCTTTTTTGTTTCCCTCTGCTTTATTGAATGCAAATATAACTAAATTGGGGAATTTTTCTTCTTGCGGTCCAATCCTATTGTTACATGTGTACACTTAGCCTGAGGCTTTTTTTTCTCCCTTACTTCATAAAAGGGAATTCAGGGCCATTTTTATGCATCTTTTGTTGAATACTAAAGTTGTATTGTGAGAACGAAGAACATAGAGATAATATGTTAGGTCTTTATCAAATGCTTTGAGTCTAGGTAGCATGTTTTGTTAAATGTATGGTTTATGGATATATTAGAATGATAATGGAGATTTTTCAAGTCTATAGTCTCTCCATTTTGATGATGTATACAAATTATTAATGAAAATATTGATCAGAGATCATTTCATTAATTGTTATCATTTTATACTTTGATATGTGTTTTGATTTTAGCTCTTGTTCATAGAAGAGGTTAAAATGCTTGAATCAAATCATGAATTATCATGCATAATCTAGGGATGTGATAAGTAATCTTTAGAATTTGGTTATTGATATGCGAATTGCTAAGTAATGTTGCATAGATCTTGAATGTCCAGAATTAAATACTCCTTATATTTTGATTTGCTTAGACTCCTAGCCCAGAGATAATGGAATTGATCATAAATCATTTTAATATTTTGATAACCCTAGTTATCTGACCTGAGAACAATCCTTTTTTAAAATAATCATTGATCTATCATTAAGTGTGTGGTATTTGTGTTGTCATGGTATTCTCAGCTTGAGATGTGTAGTTTGTTCAGGGAATTTCCAACTTCTTGATGAATTTCAACGTATTAGCTATTTGTGAGAATATGTTTGCTAAAATATATATAATGTACATGCAATTTTCCTCAAATAATAGTATAATATACATTGTGGGATTAACCTCCCAGGTTTTGTAGAGCCCAAAGTGCAGGAGATAAGGCAATTGATGCCATATCTCATCAGTTGGCCATTTGTGTAGCAGATATTTGATAATTGAGCTTGGCAATCTCATAGGTGCCTGTTGTGACCTGATTGGTTCATTGTGAAAATAACCAATAGGTGTTGTAAACTAATTTCATGCTTTTCTAGACTTAATGAACCCATATTTTCCTAATTTGATACTATAAAATGTATTTAAATGCATTATCACATCAATCTAGAAGGTTTTTGAAATAAACTTAACTTTAACCAAGTGTTTTAATGTGTTTAACACATTCAGATTGGTTCTTGTGCCTTTCTAGGCTGAGTGGATGATTTTTTAGTGTTGTAAGGTGTATTTAATCACACTTTCACATTGAATTATGTGTCCCAAACCCTAATTGACCTTCACAACATCATTAATAGGCCCCTATTACCCCATATTATGCATCCTGAGGCAATATTTGATGAAATAAACAACATAGACATCATATAGACCTTATTTTCTTATCTCATAAGAACCCAGCTCTCAAACGGGCCCCATTGAGACTAATTCCCCACCTATGTAAAATGAGTCCCTACCAGGTGGGACTAATTCGCCCAAGGTGGTGAATGAGTCCTATTTGGGTCAATTTTGACCTTTGAGTAGGAAAAACTAAAAAATAAGTTTATTATTTTTACATGTCGGCCTTAGGGATCCAATTTATAGGCTAATAAGGTGAATTACCTATAAAATCAACTCCCTAAACCCTAAATCAGAACCATTATTCACTATTCATCCATCATTCTTCCATCTCAAGTCAAGAAAGTTAAGGCTTCATCATTGCAAGACATCAAGTTAGCTTCCTAAGACATTCAAGGATAGATTCTTCATGTTTGGCTGCAAAAATTCAAGATCAAAAATCATTGCACGGTATTGAATTCATTGTTTCATGATTTATTACCATCTTTCACCATTCTAGTTTAATTACCTAAAAGGGGTTTGACCAAGGCAAACCCCCATGCCCTAACATCCAACATTTCTTCTTATCTTCTTGTGTTTTTGTAGATAAGGCATTTTGGAGACTTATAAATCATTGAATATTGCATTTCAAAGTTGTTCAAGTCATCTCTTCATTGGAAAAGTCAAAATACCCACAAAAAGCCACTTTCAGGCTCAAATCTGACAGTTTCAGAACTGAACACCTGGAGAAGTAGAAAGTGCAAACCGAAGGCTCCTATTTCCATCTTTAAATATTTAGAAATTAAAAAGTGGACTCATTCTCCATGAGTGGTGAATGAGTCCCACTTCTAGGCCTGCGTTAGGTTTTCTGCATTTTTGGATACACTTTTGTCTGAAATGGGTTCCAGAACAGTTTCACAGAACTAATTTGCCCAGAATGGTGAATGAGTCCCACCATGCCTAAAAATCAGCATCAACAACATTCCAGAAGCCATTTCTAGTCTCCATTCATATCACAGGTGCAAACTTTTAGTTTCTTCCATTTATGTTTAGTTTTGTTCACATTTCTAGGTGGTTTTGCATTACACAATGTGTTTTCAAACAAGTTGCATTTCAATAGTTTTACATTCTTAAGCAATAAATTTTATCAGTTATTTGCATTTACATCATTGAATTTAAACAAAATTCCATCATACATATCTTAGTTTGAGTGGACCACCAAGATTTTGGGTGTGGGATCTACCTCTTTCCATTAGGTGAAAGACCCTAATTGAGAAAAGAGACATAACATTCCATCCAACCTTAAAATCTATGGTTCATTTTGGTGAGCCTGCTTTTTGAATCATTTTATTTTCTTATTTGGAGTCCTCCATCATAGATCTAGCTTGCATTTATCTTGCATTAGGGTTTGCATGGATTAATTTGCATACTAGGTTTCAAATTTTGCATTCATAAAAAGTGCATTTAGGTTGCATTTATGGCATTTAAAATCATTAAAATTTTCAAAAATTTTGCATTTTCATCTTAGGTTTGCATCTGACAGCCCCAAAAACATCAAAATACATAAAAAAAAAAGTCCATATTGAGACTCATTCGCCAGCTTGGGCGAATCAGTCCCTTTTCACCCCTAAAACTACCCTTTACAGAACTGAAAACACTATTTTTAAGCTTTTGTTTGGTGCCATTACCTAATTGTATCAGTTGGTTGAGTTTTTGTAACATGCATTTCATTACATCTAGCCTAAATTAGCTCATTTCATGCATATTTTAAATTTCAAATTTGCATTCTCATCTTTTTACATATCATAATCAGTTAATTGTCACCATTAAAATCTAAAAAATTGCATTCCTCTTTTGCATGTTTTCTTTAACATAGTTGCATTTCAAGTTTTTAGAATAATCATCCTATCATGTTTTCATTACAAAGTTCTATAGGTATCATCTTTCATGTTCTACTTTTAGATATTATTACATGTTGTAAGAGAATTTTGTTAAGTGCATATGACTATGAGGTCCTTTCCCCTCTCTTTTTATTCATCATAGATCCGTTTCCTAGTCCCTCTTTTGTGGATGAGGTAATTTTACTGAAAGAAACCTTGGATAAGCATAACACTCACATTTTTTTTCTCCTATTTTCTTTCCCACTTGTGAAGAAGATATTATAGTGTTAGAATAACCAATTGATGAGAGTTTTGGCAATCTGAATTGTTTCTCTCCTCTTACCTCTCCTATTAGATATAACATTACTAAAGAAGAGGACATCACATTAAGTAATCATGATGATCACACAACACAACAAGAATATGAGATCATAGACACATTTCTAGACATTACATTACCTAGTCTCCATAATCATGATAATCCAACTTGTTCTTCTCCTAATATCCCTCCTCGATGCAAAGAGGATTGGTTGGTGTTAGAAGATATATCTATTGAAGATCACTAACATATTTCCTCTCCCTTCCCTAATTTACCTAACCTATGGGAAGATCTATTTGGAAATGATCATGGTCCTTCTCTTGAATCCTATCCCACTTGTGATGAAGCTACTATGCAAATTTCAACCATAGATGAACATATTACCAGCTCTCCTTCTAGGGTAGATAATATGGAACAAGAGAATGAGACCTTACAAACAACGAGTGATCGAATAGAGTCTTCCCCTAATCTCCCCATTATCAATAACCAAACACATTTAACCATTAATAACTCCCTTATTTGCGATGAAGTTATTTTGGATGAACCAAACCTTAATTGTCATGGACATGTGGTTTGTTGTTCTCCTAAGAAATCTCCTTCTAGGGAAGATATTATGATCCAAGACAAAGATAACATTGACAATAATGATATTATTCCCTTCAAAGACAATGTAGACTCTCATTCACCAAGGGATATTAATATTATTCAACCTCAACTCATCCTTTATCCCACTTCACACAAAAAAACTCAACACAAACCTAAGTTCACCCTCTACCCACCTTAGAATAATATGTTACAACAACCGAGTTGTAATATCATTGCTCATACATATAACACTAGAAATAATCCACAAACACAACAACCAACCCTAACACCATTACCATTGCCTAATCCTATCCCACCTAACCCTT
This sequence comes from Sequoia sempervirens, assembly GCA_007258455.2. Classification (NCBI taxonomy): domain Eukaryota; kingdom Viridiplantae; phylum Streptophyta; class Pinopsida; order Cupressales; family Cupressaceae; genus Sequoia; species Sequoia sempervirens. The sequence goes on along the minus strand of VDFB02261341.1, from coordinate 38,241 downwards.
TCTTGCCAAGTCGCAAGGAATATGATCTTGTCCAGCAACTTAAGAATACTCTTGCTAAGATATCATTGTGGGACCTTATTCAAGCCTCCCATCACTATCACAACATGATCCAAACAACCTTACAACAAGTTCTTGTACCTTCTAATGTACCACCAATTGATATAGTAGCCATGATTCAAGGACTAAACGCCGACATTTTTTTCCACCAAATTGAACTCCCCTCTTTGGACGTGCAAAAACAAAATGAACCTTTCATGATCATAATGCAATATAAAAAAAAGGGATAAAGAGAACTCTTGTAGATATTGGTTCTTCCCTTAATGTGTGTAGTGTGACCCTTTTGGATAGCCTTAGCATTAATCAATGAACTATTGAACTTGATTCTTTTTCTATTAATGGATTTGACAGTGTCAAAAAGAAACCACTAGGGGTAATGATTATGCCTCTTACCATTGGAGTAGCCACCTTGAATACACCAATACATGTTATGCCTTATGAAATTTCATGTAATCTTATCTTAGGAAGATAGTGGATTCATGCAATGAAAGGCATGCCTTCCACTCTTCATCACAAAATGAAATACATCTACAACAAAATAGTCTATACACTTGACGTTGATCTTGAACTTGATAGTGTCTTACAACTTGATAAAAACAAAGTGAATTCCTTAAACACATCAACATCAACTACACCAATGGAACCTATACACCAAAATGACAATGAACAACAACTTAAACAACACAGGAAGCTATTAGACAATGATTGGGGTTCTTTGGATTTCAAACATGAATTCATGGGAGAGTACAAGATCATACACAAAGATTCAAATAGTGGAAACAAAAAAGAAAATGATCCTTCGAAAGAATCCACCTCAACCACTTTAGACAAAGAAGCAAACTACACAACAATGAACAACCACCCGATTCAAAAGCAATGAAAAAGCTTTATGGAAAAGGTTATGAACTTATGAAACAACTTGGCTATAGTGGAAAAGGATGTGGTGCTAGAGAGCAAGGTATGGAAGTGTCCCTATCGATCCTAACACACAAGGAACAACTCATGGTCTTGGTTATTTTCCTTTGATAGAAGTAATCAAGCCTTCCCTCAACATCAACACTCTCACACAACATTCTTCTAAGCCAACCTGAACTGTAAAGCATCCTGAACAGATAGACAATAGTGGTCTTGATTGTTCTCCTTTACAAATCATCCAACAACTAAATACACCTTCACTTAATGTCAATGTCATCTCACAAGACACTAATAATTTGACTTTGTTAGATTTTACACCCTCCTATAAAGGAGAGAAAAAAATCATGTCATCTAAATCATGTTGTGAAGATATGACTATTCATACTAAGCAAGATGTTTCTTTCAAGCAAACAATAGGACCACCTTCTACCATTGATCAAGAGGGTATCTTGTCGAGACTCCTCCAAGATCACTTGATCACCCTCCCTACTAGATTTCGAAAGAAATTCTCTTACAAGACTTCATTTTGTGCCTATCATAGAGTTCATGGCCACTCCACTAATGAATTCAATGCTTTGAGTCGTATAATCCAACATCTTAAGGAGTTTGGCATGCTTCCCTATCTAGGGGCACCTATCTCCTTTAATTGATATTAATTTTCACTCTATCATGCATTTCATTAATCATTTCGGCTCACCCTTGTCCTACACTCAGTGGGGGAAAGGGGTTATGTAGCCTTATCCTCATATGTCACTTGTCATTGCCTCCTTTGGCTAGTCATTCACCTTTCAGGTATGTGCATGATCATCATAGAAAAAACAAGTCCTTAAGTGGCAAAAAATTCAGAAAAATCAGAGTTAGGGAATTTGACATTAAAATTTGAATAAGTTATCTATATTATTTCAAAAATATGTAAGAATAGAATCTATATCAAATTGAATGTAGTTTCTAAACTACTGTGTTTATTTTTATTTTTAAAATCTATTTGGTGAAAATTTGAAATTTCAATGCAGTAGTACTTAAATTTTAGGGAAAACAAAAGTAGTGTCTTTCTGACTACCCTAACCACAAGAAAATGATAATATTTTTTTATAAGATTTTAGATATAAGTTGATGACTCACGTCCCAATGTGATGCATTTTTTTTTGTAAAACTTTTCCAAGTAAATAATTAATTGCATGATTTTTTTACAACTTTTTAAAAATATAAAAACTTGTATGTATGACCACCTTAACTTGGTCAAAACTTCATGAAAGTCATTTTTTTTAATCCTATAGTATGCGAAGCATAGAATGTGACGTATGTTTCAGTTTCAAAAAATGTGATACCATTTGAAAGATATAGATTTTTTTCAATTAACTTATCAATTAGGACTTTAGTCATAATTCAAATAGAAAATGAACAATAATTATTTATTAAATTCAAAGTATAGCATAATTTATATTTGTAGAAAGCTGAGAATCTCCTTTAAAAACCCTTTTTGTTTCATCAATTTTGGGTAAGAAAACAGTCGTCAGCCACATACCCTACACATACCCATCATATCGCCACCTTTTGGCGCATCATGATCCTGCACATCCCCTTTCATGAATATATGAGAGAAAGCTTGAGATGTCGATGATGTGCCTTAAGTTGGCTAAAATATGACATACTACCATTTTTCATGATGTAGCTTATCAGAAACATATGACTTGGCATAGGGCTTTTCAACTAAGCTCTCATGTCTCCTACTTTAAAGCAATTTCTCACAGTACTGGTGTTTGCAACCACTTTAAAGTAGGGGGGAATACATCACCTCTCACATTTCATTGTGTGATTTTCTTTTTCTTGTGATTCCCTTTCTTGGATACATTTGTGCTTTTTTGTCCTTCTTGTGACTTTTCCTCTCTTGGATCCATTAAGCATGATGTTCCCGACTTGGATGAGTGTCAGTTTTGCTTACCTCATAGAGCTCAAAAACCACTTTCCTTTGTGGCGCGTTATTAAAGTTATCAGGAGGTATAAATTTGATATGGTTGAATGGGAAGCCCATTCAGTGTCACGACTTTCCCCATAGCCACCTATGAGTTTGTGAGTGCATACCAACTAGTGTATATTTCTCACCTGATGGACCTCCAAGAGTTCTGTCACCTCAGAGTGAGTATATCATTTCAAAAAAACAACTTAGATTTGATCAATAACTAGCTAGACAAAAAATCAAAGCTTGATCCACCTTTTCATCTTTCTCTTCTTCCTAGTTCTTTCCATTGCATGATTATTAATCTTGATGGTTTGACTTAGGATCTTGGATCCTGGGGGCTTGACTTCCTTCTTGATCTTTGTCATTCTTTTTCATCTACACCTATACACTCGAATCTCTCTTGAATTTCTACTTTAGTGTGAGTTTGAAGCAAGTTCATCCTCTCACTAAAGTGAGGGCTAAATGTAGCATAGAAAAATGCAACTTGCTTGACATGGGAAGAATTTATGATAAATTTTCCACTTAACAAGGCCTTGATTTGGTGTTGTGAGGTGTTTTTCACATCCACACTAGGTCTTCAACCCTGTCAAATCCATTTAACGATATCTTGTAAAGGTGTTGTAAAATACCTTCATACTTTTCTAGACTTAATGAACCCACCTTTCCCCAATTCAATATTATAAAATGTATTTAAATGCATTATCGCATCAATCTAGAAGGTTTTTAAAATAAAGTTAACTTTAACCAAGTGTTGTAATGTGTTTTACACATTCACATTGGTTCTTGTGTCTTTCTAGGCTGAGTGGACCACATTTTAGTGTTGTAAAGTGTATTTAATCACACTTTCACATTGAATTCTGTGTCCCAATCCCTAATTGACCTTCACATCATCATTAATAGGCCCCTATTACCCCATATTATGCATCCCGAGGAAATATTTGATTAAATAACTGACATAGACATCATATAGACCTTATTTTCTTATATCTTAAGAACCCAGTTGTCCAATGGGCCCCCACTAGGACTAATTCACCACCTATGGTGAATGAGTCGCTGCTAGGTGGGACTGATTCACCTAAGGTGGTGTATGAGTCCCATTTGGGTCAATTTTGACCTATAAGCAGGAAAAACTAAAATTTAAGTTTATTATTTTTACATGTCAGCCTTAGGGATCCAATTTACAGGCTAATAAGGTGAGTTAGAACTCTCTAAATCCTAAATTAGAACCATTATTCATTATTCATCCATCATTCTTCCATCTCAAGTCAAGCAAGTTAGGGCTTCATCATTGCAAGTCATCATGTTAGCTTCCTAAGACATTCAAAGACAAATTCTTCATGTTTTGTTGTATAAATTCAAGATCAAACATCATGTAAAGGTATTGAATTCATTGTTTCATGCTTTATTACCTTCTTTCATCATTTTGGTTTAATTACCTAAAAGGGGTTTAACCAAGGCAAACCCCCATATGCCCTAACATCAAACATTTCTTCTTCTATTCTTATGTGTTTGCAGATTTAGGCATCTTGGACACTTACAAATAATTTAAGATTGCATTGCAAAGTTTTTCAAGTCATCTCTTCATTGGATAAGTTAAAATACCCAAAAAAGTCACTTTCAGGCCTGAATCCGACAATTTTAGAACTAGACACCTAGAGAAGCAAAAAGTGTAGACTGAAGGCTCCTGTTTCCACCTTTGAATATTTAGAAATTCAAAAGTGGACTCATTCACCATGAGTGGTGAATGAGTCTCACTTCCAAGCTTTTTTTGGGTGTTCTAAATTTTTGGATACCCTTTTGTCTGAAACGAGTTTTAGAATAGTTTCACAGAACTGGGACTAATTCATCTAGAATGGTGAATGAGTCCCACTAGGGATAAAAAAAAAAGCATCAACAACATTCTAGAATCCATTTCTAGTCGCCATCCATATCTCAGGTGCAAAATTTCAATTTCTTCCAGTTTCGTTCAGCTTTGTTCACATTTCTAGGTGTTTTTTCATTACACAATGTGTTTTCAAACAAGTTACATTTCAATAGTTTTACATTCTTAATCAATCAATTTTATGAATTAGCTGCATTTATATCATTGCATTTAAACAATTTCATCATACATATCTTAGTTTGAGTGAATCACCAAGATTTTGGGTGTGGGATCTACGTCTTTCCATTAGGTGAAAAACCCTAATTGAGCAAAGAGACATATCATTCCATCCAACCTTAAAATCTATGGTTCACCAATCACAAAAAAATGATCTAATACAACAACCACAACTCATAATACACCTATCATTGGAAATTGTCATCTGTCCTCCAATTGTGATTAATCTGGATGATGATGATGAGATCACTAAAATTGATGAATAGATACATAATGATCTAAATATATTATTTTCCTCTTCCATGAGATTAAATGAAAAATCTCCTACAACAAGTGTAGAACTTGGTACTTCCTCTAGTTCAGAACTTGCACTTGTCCCTTTGGCTAGTCAACCACCCTTGACATATCCTGAACATGATTGGGAGGTGGATGACTTGCTCATCGATTAACTCGCATCTACCTTACTAGTCTTTTGCATTTTATTTTAAGTTTGTATGTGCATATCATGCCCCCTTGTAACGTGATGTTTGATGTTCTCCTCTCTTTTTGACATTATTCTATTTGTACCTTCATTCTTCTATATTTCATACATTCCTTTTGCTTTTCACTTTTGTTTTGTATTTTCCTTTTAGGGATGACGCAAAGTGTTGACATGCCCTACATATGTCTTTTCCATGTTGACCTGAAAGGTCTTTCCATTTTCTTTTTTGTTTTTGTTTTGTGTTATCCTTTTGGGGATGACACAAAGTTTTGAGACACCCTACGTCTCTTCCATGTTGACCCAAAAGGTCTTTCCATTTTCTTTTTCACTTTTGATTTGTGTTTTCCTTTTGGGGATGGCACAAAGTGTTGAGACACCCTGTCTCTTCCATGTTGACACAAAAGGTATTTCTATTTTATTTTTTACTTTTATTTGTGTTTTCCTTTTATGGATGATGCAAGGCATTGAGACTAAAATTTCTCTCTCATATTGACCCAAATGCTTTTCCTTTTCTTTCACCTCTTTCGCTTTCATTTTTCATGTTTTTTCCTTTTGGGGATGATGCAAAGCATCAAGACATTCTATGTCTCTTCCATTTTGACCCAAATGGAGCTTTCATTTTCTTTGTTTTCACTCTCTTTGTGTCATTCTTCCATTTCTATGTGTATTTGGGGAATGATGACTATTCAGAGCTCTTTACAAAACATCGTAGTAAAGAACATACTGACCCCAAATCCATAGATCCCTTAAGTGTTTGGTGCTTTCATTTTGGGGGAAACCCCTCTTTCTTTTGTTCCTTTTTCATTTGCATGACACAGCCTTACTTGAAACTGTATGACTTGGAATAGCGGCTTTCCAAGTTGACTCTCATGTCTTTTTTCTTCTTTGCATTTTTCATCCCCTACTTTTAAGTAATTTCTCATCGAATGATGTTTAGAAATTCCTTTAAAGTGAGGGAATACATTGGCATAATCCATTTTTGCATTTTTTTTTCTTGGTTCTTAGTGTAGCCTTGTTACTTTATACGATATGTTTGTCACTTTGTGGATGACATTGGGTGGGATGTCTTTCATGAGCATGATCTATCTCAGTAATTACATTCCTCTTGGTGGCCTGATGCGATGCATTGCATCCCCTAAGTTGAAAATTATCTATTCTTTGATCAGTCATATCTTGGAGACCTTAGACACAATGTTCCCTAAGTTAAATACCTCGCATGAACCAAACAAGACTCCTTTGAACATCTTTTGCATGTTGTATTTTTCATTTATATGGCCACCTTTCATAACACAACTTGCATGCCTATGGTTCCATGCATTTTTTGATGCGTTCTAAGCAAACACAATTTTTCTTGTCTCATGAAGCATGAAATGACATTTTCCTTTGTAGTTCCTTATTAAAGTTATCAGGAGGTATAACTTTGGTATGGTTGAGTAGGAAGCCCATTCCGTGGTAGGAATTTTCCCGATAGCGACGTGCTTGTGTGTGAGTGCATACCAACCATGAGTGTATGTTTCTCACCTTTTAGGCCTTCTTAACCAACAAACATCCATGAGTTTCGTCACCCTAGAGTGAGTACACAATTATTTTTCTAGACAAATAGCCTAGATCTGATCCACAACGGGCTAGAAAAAATGATTGAAGCTTTCTTTCATTATTTTTCATCATTCTCATGTGTGTTCCTTTGTGTTTATGTTTGGTTTTCCATAGGATCTCAATCCTGGGGGCTTGATCATCCCTCAAAATTATTGTTATCTCATCTTACCAGCATGGGTGCATTTGGATCCCTCTCGATGTCCATGTTGGGATACTTTAGTGTGAGTTTGAAGCAAGTTCATCCTATCACTAAAGTGGGGGCTTAATTTGTCACCAAAAAATGTATAGTTGCACATTTTTATTCTCACTTGAGTCTCTCTTTATGGAATTTGTCATGATTTTGCTTAGATTTATTGTTGTAATGTGGCCAAAACATTCACATTAGGACTTGGACCCTTGAGAATCATTAAGACTTCTAGGATGTCTTGTAAAAGTGTTTTGAAGTGTTGAAACCCACTTTCACACTTTTCTAGGACCCTTTCATTATAATTTGAACACCTAAATAATATATAACCCATTTTTATCACTTACCAAGTCTTATTTCAAAGTGTTGTAGATAGTTGTAATAAATTCTCATACTTTTCTAGACTTGTCATCACTAATTCAACCCATTCTTATGTTTAAATTACCCATTAATACACTTTCTAACCCTACTTAAGTGTATTTTTAGAATATTCTTGTTAAACATTATTTAATGCAATTTAATTTCTGAAACCCAGTAAAATTTCCCTAGTGGGACAAAGTTGCCACTTGGGGTGACTTAGTCCCACTAGGCACAAAATCAAAATAATTTCAATTTTCTAGGTGGATTTTATTCTCTTATCCTTGAGGTCAGCCTGTGATGTGTTATTTTCAAGAAATTTAGTAAAATAAAATATGAATAAAGGGTTTTCCCCTCATTTTTCATCTCCTAAAATTTCCTAAGACCTAATTCATCCAACATTCAAGCATTCATTCACTTAATCATCCAAGCAATTATCAAGCATTCAATTACTCTAAGCATCATGATCAAGTCATCCATTGGAGCACTTCATTGCATATCTTCAGATTTCTACATCAAGGGTTTGGTGAGTTTGTGACATTGCATGTTTTTTATTCATCATTCTATCTTTATTTCATTTCATTTCATAGGGTTTGATTATGAAATTGGGGTTTTACCAAGGCAAACCCCTATACTCTAACCCTTAATCCTTTTCTCCTCTTTGCATGTGTGTTTGCAAGTCTTGTATGTAGATTTATCAAAGATTTTGGTGTCAAAAAGTGGTCAACAATCCATCAAAGTCAACAAAGCTATAATTGAAGCTTGGAGATCCATTTCAGCTCATTTTCTATAGAATATGAATTGGGCACCTATCAGAAAAGGAAGTGCAAGCCGAAAGCTACAAGATCCTACCCCAAAATTACCAGGTGGACTAAGTCGCCATCTATGGTGAATTGGTCCAACTGCCAAGCTTGAAAATTAATTTTTACATTTCTGAGTACCCATTTGGTAGATTCATGTTTCAACAAATTTTCCCCAAAATTGGACGAAGTCGCCCAACTTGGTGTAAGTGTCCCAGGTAGCATTTGCAGTCAACTCTATAGGATCCAGAGCCCATATGCATTAGATTTTAGATTCTAGGTGTAACTTTCCAGTCTTGTTTAATTCTATTATTGTTTACTTGCATTATTAGGTGTGTTTGCATAAATCACTGTGTTTTCCAACACTTTGCATTTCTTATGTTTAGCATTAATAATCATCTTTCTTTTTTAGCTTGTTGCATTTAGATATTGCATTTAGGCATATTGCATCCATTTTATATTAAGCTTGAGTGTAGACATTAGCATTTTCAGTCCATTTATCTCCTTTTAGGTGAAAAAACCTAGAAGACTTAGAGAACCCTTGGACTCCAAATATTAGTGTCCACAACTATGATATCATGGATGGTTAGAATCGGCATAAAATTATCTCTTGAACATATTTTGCGTGGTCTCTTAGCTTCTATTTCTTCTTGTCTTATACCCCATTGTAGTGAAGTAGGAGGATCTCTAGTAACTAAGAGCCGATGTGGCTTAGTTTTTGAGAGAAACATCAAACAAATGTTGTTCCTTCCTCCTACTCCAATTCAGACGCTTTGTATTTGTCCACCCATATAAATGTCTTAGATTATCATGATGTGTAAAATTACTTGTGTATGACCTCAAAAGCTAGTCCTTATGACTCTCCTTAAGGAAATATGGTTATGTTTATTGAGGGGCTTGGATCAATCGTTGTAGGTGGGTCGATGCATAAGGTTGTAATAATGGGAACATTTATAATTTTCATTGACCAAAAATCTCTCAGTTCTTACTTGTGATATAAGATAGATTTGTTGCACATAGGTCTTTCCTTTCTTGAGAGATCATCAGGGAACAAACTTCCCTTATATAGTTAAGAATAACGAATTAGCATAATGACAAGAAACTAAGATTTAGTTATGCTTGAGCAAAAATCACCAGTGACCCTAAGAGAGTAAAACCAGGAGATTTTTGTCTCAGAAGAGGGATCTCTTAGCTAAGAGACATTAGCACAGTTGTTGGACACCAGCATGGCATGCTATCGTCTAAAGGATGTGTTGGCGTCCTAAGGAACAAAGAACTCAGGAACTCAAACTAACAAAAACAAGCTTTACTTCTAAGCTTAGGCCTAAGGTGTGTTGAACAATATAACTAGTCAGAAAACCAAAAATTAAAATGAACATAAGGATGCTTGTAGAAAGCTTACCTTTCTCTAGATGACTAGATCTTCACTCCAAGCTCCTTTTCATGACCCACACATAGAAGAATGAGGAGAAAGTTTTTGGGTGGCTATATAGGGGCCTGCCTTAGTGAGAACCCCATTTTGGTGTTCCCACCTCCATGGACATCCAAGTTGGAAAGGAATGTAAAAGAAGTAAGAAAAACGCGTGGTGAAAGCAAAACCCGCTCAAAAGTAGAACCCACACCACAAGGAGTGTGGTGAAAGAAAAACCCACTTAGGAATAGAACTTGCACCATAAGATAGTAAGTGAACACATATGGAAGGAAAGTGAAATAGAGAGAGTGTCACCTAGGGGCCTAGACCCTCTCTGGAGCACACAAATGCACCATTGAGTGCTTTCTTAAGAGCTACTGTTGCTACAGGGAGGACCTCAGTCTGGCATGGCTTCGCTTGTGACAACACTGCTATCAAAACTAAAGAGAACTTTGAATTGGGGAAACTAATAAGAAAGCTTGAATGATGTCTTCCAACCCCCAAATGGGAGAAAAAAAGGGTTTTTTAATGCTTGCAAGGGCAACAAATAGTCATTACTTTCAGAATGTAATGGCTAGGACACATGTCTCAAGGGTTGGTATTCCAGATTCCATGTTTTTGACTCAGGAAACTGAAAGGATGGTAGCACGCCACATGTGCATCCAAAGCCTAGATTCTTGGGAAATCTGTCACCAGGCTTCTATTGCTTAGCCACAAGTCTGCATGAAGTCAAAATCAAAAAATTCTGACCCATGGGATTTTGTCATTAATGTTCCAAGGCATCATAAATGCTAGGAAAAAATGCCAAAATTGTTGGATGTTGTGGTTGTGTTGCTGATATGTTGTTGTCATTGATGTCAACACTATTAGCATTGTTACATTAGAAGTTGTATATGTCGAGGCTATTGAGAAAATTGTAATAAGTGCTACAGGTTGTTAGTGGTGAAGTGAAGTTCTCTCTATTGATATGTTTAGTACGTTGTTGTTATGAGGTTGTGGAAAAAAGGGTTTCTTGTTGAGTATGTCTAGTTTATCCACATCAAGTTTTAGAGATACGCATGAAGAGTTGACCGAGTTATGGTGATTTTCATTCTGACATTTTTTATGTCACTTCAGTTAGTGTTCCTAATTGAAAATTTTGTGATTTCAGTAAGTTCAATTGTTGTGGATGCTTCTCGAGTGTTTCATGATGCTTGTGGATATTTCTAGTTTGTTCTCTATCTTTGTGGCATGTCTGCATTGATCATTGTGCTTAACCAGAACTGTAACCAGGCATTAGCAGATGCTATTTTCTCAGTTCAAATCTGGATGGTTTTAATTTGAATCTTTCTGTAAGAGAGTGTGTCTTCCTTGGGAAGTAAGCCTTGTTGTATTTGAGTAGTGAGCTCTAGGCAGTGTGCTTGAATGCACGTGCATTCCCCGTTCATATTTCCTTATAATTTTAACAAGGTATAATCTTGTGGATTGACCTCCACCGTGGTTTTTCCCCTAATAGGGTTTCCACATAAAAATATGGGTGTTATGTGTGTTTTTGATGTGTTGTTCATTTATTCTTTCATGATTAATGATCAGATCTGAAATTAAGGTTAATAATTTGAATAAGTTTACATGATTCAGTGACAACTAATTCACCCCCCCTCTCAGTTGTCTACCCTTGAGTTTCCAACAATTGGTATCAGAGATTGTGGTTCCTTGGAATAAGTTTAATAGCTTGAGGTGATCCGGGATGGCAACTTATAAGAAGGATAGTCCTAGATTTGATGGAATAAATTATTCTTTGTGGAAAGCTCGAATGGAGTGCCATCTGAGATGCATTGGTGAACCCTACTAGAGCATTACAAAAAATATATGTGTTATTCCATAGAATGGTCCTAATACTTCTATTGAGATCAAGGATGTTGAATACAATATCAGCCCGCTAAGCAAGCATTTTTGAGTGCTTTGACAGATACCGAGATGACAAATGTGATGGATCTAGAGATTTCTTATGAGATCTAGAAGAAGTTGGAGACCTTGTATGAAGGTGATGCAAATGTGAAGATTGCTAAGCTACAAAGTCTGAAAGGAAAATATGAAAAGTTGAAAATGGGTGATGATGAAAATGTTACTACTTTCATGCAAAGAGTAAATGAACTTGTGTGTGGTATTAGATGTGTTGGTGGACAGATAGATGAATCAAAGATTGTTGCTAAAGTTCTTAGATCTTTGTATGATTCTTACAAAGTCAAGGCTAGTGCTATTGAAGAACTATGAACTATGACAAATGCTACCAGAGATATGTTGATTGGTAAGCTTACTGCTTTTTTTAAGTGAATTTGTGATACCCTTCCTAAGGTTGAATCTACATTTAAGGCTACTACTTCTGGAAGAGATAGATAGAGATATGATCTGGGTGAAAGCTCATCAAGAAAGACATTCAAGTATGAGGATGAAATGAAATAGTTGGATGAAGAAGAAAGAGAGCTTGAAGAACTCGAAGCATTGCTTGTGAAAAGAGAAGCAAGAGGACAAGGTAAGTATAAGGGAAAGTTTCCTTTAAATGTTTCTCTTGCAATAAGATCTAGGTCATTTTGCATCAAGGTGTCCTGAGAGAGTTTCCAAGCCAAGATTTAACAAGCCTAAATTCCAAAAGAAGTGTTACTATGCTGTTGATGAAGGTATAACAGTTGATGAATCTGACAGAGGAAATGCAAGTGAAGATGAATGTGTTTATTGCTATCAAGGAAAATAATGATGTGTCTACTAAATCTGCTAGTTGTACAAATGTGGAGAAAGCCCTAGCTGCTCAAGTTGAAGAGAAAGATGAATGGGTAATTGATAGTTGTTGTTCTCATCATATGACATGAGATAAAAGTAAGTTTGTGAATTTGGAGAAGTATGATGGTAGTGTTGTGAGATTTGGTGATAACACAACTGGTGTGATCCATGGAAGAGGATGCATTTCTCTTGATGGTAAGAATAATACTGATGATGTCTTGTATGTCAAAGGTTTGAAGCATAATGTTTTAAGTGTTGGTCAAATGGTTGATAAGGGATACAATCTTCAGTTCATGGATGGTAAGTGCAAAATATTGGAAAATTTTGGAAATGTGATTGCATTAGGTACACAAACAAAAGGTAATATCTTTCATCTAAATGCTGCTAGTAAAAGTTTTTTGATTGCTCAAGTTGATGAGAGTTGGTTATGGCATAGGATAATGTGTCATGTTAACTTTGATAACATTGTCAAGATAAGTTCTACTAAAGTTGTGAGAGATCTTCCTAAGCTGATGAAACCTACTAATGCCATATGCAAAGAATGCTAGATAGGAAAGAAAACAAGAATTTCATTTCAAAGTAAACAAAAAAACTCAAATGGATTGTTGTAACTTGTGCATACTGATTTATGTGGTCCTACTAGAACTAGAAGTTTACAAGGTTACAAATACTTCATGATGCTTATTGATGATTATTCAAGGATGATGCGGGCTACTTTCTTAAGGGAGAAATCTGAAGTTATGGAAAAGTTCAAGATCTTTAAGGCTATGGTTGAGACAAAGACTGGTTTGAAGATTAAGTGTTTGAGATCAAATAGAGGTGGAGAATTCACTTCCAGTGAGTTTAATTCTTTTTATGAAGAACATGGAATAAAGAGACAGTTATCTGCACTGTGGACCCCTAAACATAATGGAGTTGTGGAAAGGAAGAACAAAACAATTCTAGATGCAGCTAGAACCATGATGTTGGAAGGAAATGTGCCTCATGTCTACTGGAGAGAAGCCGTGAGTACTGTTGTGTACACACTGAATAGGGTACAAATCAAAGGTGATACTGGTAAGACTCCTTTTGAACTATGGACTGGTCAAAATCTTACTATTAGATATTTCAAAATCTTTGGAAGCAAGTGTTATATCAAAAGAGATGAAGTTATAGGAAAGTTTGATGCTAGGAGTGATGAAGGAATCTTTCTGGGTTACACTACTAAAAGTAAGGCCTACTGGTGTTACAACAAAAGATTGAAGAAAATGGTTGAAAGTACAAATGTTAAGGTTGATGAAGACATAGGTGCACTATCCAAAGCCTATGGATATGATTTTGATGATCAGAATGACAGTACAAGCAAAGGAAAGCAAGGTAATACAACAAGTCAAGTTCAAATAATTTTGGTGAATCAAGAAAATCAAGAAGGAGAAACTGATGGAAGAACAGAAGAGAGATTAGAAGAGCTAAATTTTAAGAACATTCTAAGAAGACTCTGAGGTATGTGAGATTGAATCACTCAAAGAATCAAATCATAGGTGATAAGAACAAAGGTGTCCAGACTAGGAGAAAAATTGTAGAAGAGTATTGTTTTATTTCAAAAATTGATCATAACAATGTGAATGAAACATGGAAAGATGAGCATTGGGTTGTAGCAATGAAAGAGGAACTGTAGAAAATTGAGAAGAATGATACATGGATTCTTGTTCCCAGACCTAAGGATAAGAATGTAAATGGAACTAAGTGGATCTTTAGAAACAATCTGAATGAACAAGGTGAAGTGGTTAGAAACAAAGCAAGATTGGTTTGTAAGGGATATTCTCAAATGGAAGGTACTGATTTTGAAGAAACCTTTTCCCCTATTGCTAGAATTGAAGCTTTGAGATTGTTTCTTGCTTATGTTTCTTATAAAGACTACAAGGTTTATCAAATGGATGTCAAATCTACTTTTGTAAATGGCGAATTGGAAGAAGAGGTATATGTTTAGCAACTTGATGGATTCTAGTTGACTGTTCAAGAAGATATGGTGTGTCAATTGAAGAAATAATTGTATGGTCTTAAGCAAGCCCCTAAAGCATGGTACACTAGATTGGATAAGTACTTGGTGACACTTGGATTTAACAAAGTTATTATTGATAGTAATTTCTATTTCAAGAATGATTATACAGATTTGATTGTGGAAGTTTTTGTTGATGATATCATATTTGGAGGAGATGATAGCTTGTGCATGAAGTTTTCTAATGAGATGCAAAATGGATTTGAAATGTCAATGATTGGAGAGATAAAATTCTTCTTGGGATTTCCAATTACTTAGTTAGATAAAGGGATTTTTATATCTCAGTCTAAGTATGTGAAGGAATTGCTAAAGAAATTTGGTATGGAAGACTCAAAGTCTATTGGTACACCCATGGTGACTGGATGCAAGTTAACAACTGATAATGATTCTCCAAAGGCAAATTAGACAAGATATAGATCAATGATTAGTGGATTGCTTTATTTGACTCAAACTAGGCTTGATATCGTGAATGTTGTATGTATTGTTATCAGATTTCAAGCTAATCCTAAAGAATCTCATGTGACTGCTATGAAGAGAATTTTTAGATACTTGAAAGGGACAGTTGATTTTGGTCTATGGTATCCTAAAGATGATGATCTTACTTACTTTGAGTGCCTTTACTAATGCTGATTGGATAGGAGATGTGAATGATAGGAAAAATACTAGTGGTGGAGCATTTTTCTTGGGAAAGAATTTGATTTCATGGTTGAGTAAGAAGCAAAATGCTATTTCTTTACCTACTGTAAAGGTAGAATACATTGTTGCTGCTAATAATTGTACTCAAGTAGTGTGGATGAAAAAAATGCTAAAGGATATTAGAGTTGTGTATGATGAGGCTATTGTTATATTTTTTGATAACACAAGTGCTATTAACATTTCTAAGAATCTGGTGCTACATTCAAATACCAAGCATATATCTACCAAATTTCACTTTTTGAGAGAGAAGGTAAGTGAAAAGGAAGTCAGATTGGAGTATGTTCCTACTAAGGACCATATTGCAAACATCCTTACAAATATGTTGCCTAAGGATACTTTTGAGTATCTCAGAGAGAATTTAGGGGTGATTACCCATCCTAATCAGAACTAAGGATTCATTGCTTTGCATCAATCTACGCATTTCATGATCATATTTTGATCTGGATTGATGTTGTGGTGGGTGCTACTTAGGGGGAGTAGTCAGATGTTCAAAAGTTCAAAAGTGTGGTTCAGAGCTTGTATTGAATTGATCTTTGTCATTGATGTCAAAGGGGGAGAAGAGTGATGTGAAAAAAAATGGATTATTTGGGGAGAAGAGCCTTGTGGGGAGAAGATCATGTGAGGAAAGAAAATTTAGAACTTAAAGGAAGAGTAAGCGTAGTTGTGTTGATGGTATTTTTCACATCATATGTTGCCATCAATGCCAAAGGGGGATATTTTTTGATGTTGTGGTTGTATTGCTGATATGTGGTTGTCATTGATGTCAACAGTATTAGCATTGTTACATTAGAAGTTGTATATGTCGAGGATATTGAGAAAATTGTAATAAGAAGTGCTATAGGTTGTTAGTGGTGAAGTGAAGTTCTTTCTATTGGGTTGTTCAATACATTGTTGTTATGAGGTTTTGGACTAAAGGTTTTCTTGTTGAGTATGTCTATTTTATCCATGTCAAGTTTCAAAGATCCTCATGAAGAGTTGATCGAGTTATGGTAATTTTCATTCTGACAGTTTTTCTCTCACTTCAGTTAGTGTTCCTGATTGAAGATCCTGTGATTTCACCAAGTTTAGTTACTATAGATGCTTCTCTAGTGTTTCATGATGCTTGTGAATGTTTCTAGTTTGTTTTCTATCTTTGTGGCATGTCTGCATTGATTGTTGTGCTCGTGATCTGAGATTTTCTCTTGCGTGTTCATGTTTTTCATGTTCTTGGCCGATAATGTGTTGAACTGTGTTGTGGATCTTTGAGGAGAAATTAATTGAAGTGTTTTCATGTTTGAGATGTTTTTTTCTTCACTATGTTATTGCCAACCTTGGTTGATTCACATAAATAATCTTTATCTATTTTGGGCTGACTACTTGTAATTATTTTATTATATTTTTGTGGCCAACTTATAGTGATGTAATTTATAGTTGCAGATATATAAGAGTGATTATTTGAAGTGTGGAAGAGGTGTGAATGTGAAGTGTATGAGTCTTGTGTGCAAATAAAGTTCAAATCATTCGAAGGCAGAGCAGAGAGTGAAGAAGAGTGAAGAATCATGAAGAAGTGTTCATGTGCTTAACCAGAACTATAACTAGGCATTAGAAGATGCTATTTTCTCAGTTCAAATCTAGATGGTTTTAATTGAATCTTTCTATAAGACAATGTGTCTTCCTTGGGCAGTAATTCTTGTTATATTTGAGCAATGGGCTCTAGGCAATGTGCATGAATGCATATGTATTCTCCATTCATATTTCCTTATACTTTTAATAGGGTATAATCTTGTGGATTGACCTCCACTGTGGTTTCTCCCCTAAAAGGGTTTCCACATAAAAATGTTGGCGTTATGTGTGCTTCTAATGTGTTGTTCATTTATTCTTTCATGATTAATGATCAGATCTAAAATTAAGGTTAATAAGTTGAATAAGTTTATGATTCAGTGACAACTAATCCACCCCCTCTCAGTTGTCTTCCCTTGAGTTGCCAAAAAAAAAGTTGAATTCCCCTATGTACAATTCGGTGGTTTTTCATTTTTCCTCCACTCTAGTGGGCTCAATTTTGAAAAAAAATAGCATCACTAGAGTAGAAAAGAAAAATCTCATCTAAATTTTAATTTTTACAAATTTGTGTGCCAATAGAGAGAGACCATAGCGATCACTGAAGTCGAGCTAAATAGTACTAAAGGTGCCCCCAACATTGAGCTCAACAAAAAATGTTATAACGTTCGTGAAATTTTTTTCAAAGAGTTAACGTAGAAAACTCAAATTTTGGGCCAGCTTTGAGAAATCAAAAGAAAGCTACTACAAAGAGAGGAATGATCAAGAAAAAAGTCATCATTTCACAAGAAAATATGATCAAGAGATGACCTTATGCCCCCTCCTAATTTTTCCCCCAACTTGGTGGGGAAAATTTAGGAGAAATCGAGGAGCCACAAGCTCTTGGAAAAATGGGCCCTAGGAGGCCTATATATTCCTAGGTGGGCCCCTAGAAGGGTCATTTTCACTATTCACTACGAGCAAATTGTTGACTTTTGTGAGAGAAGAGTCAGCAAATTTCCAAGTAGGAGAGAGTATGAGGTGCCAAGGTTGGAGCATCTATGCTAGGACATCGCCAAGGGCCACGAGGTGGACCAGGTAGGTCTCTAAGCCCCATTTTTCATGATTTTTAGCTTATTTTTAACATATTTTACGTCGGCAAGGTGCACAGGTGTCTTATTTTTGCACCTGTGTCCAACATCCTTGTTGTTGTCTGCTATGAGTTCTAGGGTCCCGATTCCACGATGTCATCTTGAAGATGTGTTCTCATCTTTAAGGTAGCCATGACGGTTAGGGATGCATGCGCAGCGTGCAAATGTCTACGTGGTGCACATAAGTCTTATTTAATTTTTTGTTTTCATGCAAAATTTTGATGTTCTGACTCATATTTTTTGACTTCTTATAGGAGTACCTAGAGATTCAAGAGCATCTAGGAGGGCGAGCATTTTGACTTGTTCGTGAGCAGATGGACCATCTATTAGAGGATGAGGTCACTCATTTGCAGTAGGTCGGTCACTGGCACATGTTTACCATGACAGAGATGAGGTTCCATGAGAGGATGCTGACAACCCTTATGGAGCGGTGGGATGCCACTACGTCATATTTCCATCTACCCTATGGAGAGATGACCATCACACTGAGGACGTTTATCAAATCCTCAATCTACCCATCCACAGATGGCGGGTGGCTCTTGACGATACATGATCGGTGTGGGAGTGGATGGAGGGCATCCTTTACTACATGGGGAGGGGTAATGACAATAATGGCATAGGTCATATCTACACCCACTGGTATGACCATGCAAGGACCACTGCACCATTGCTCTACCAAGTCATGGTTGTGATCATTTCCTTTCAAATCACGATTGATGGGAAAGGCTTGTACCTACACGAGGGCCTCGTCCACACTATTAGGGAGATGGTAGAGCATAGGACTAATTTTTCCTATGGATGCAACATGCTAGCACACCTCTACCAGGAGCTAGGCCGGTACATGCATTATAAGTACCATAGCCTCATAGAGTGCACACTTTTGTGGGTGTGGACCTTCATCCACATCATGTGCACCCAACTAGTCAGTTTTCCCTAGTGACAGTTGTATCATGTTCCCATGGCCCACTGGTATGACATGATAGGCCAGTGGAGGTTCAGAGACCTATAGTTTTGGTGTTTACAGTTTGACACTCTTATTGTGAATGGGATTCGATGGAGACCCCACCAATTTTTTAGATGGGTGGGCAACAACAGGTACTTGAGGAACCTATAGTAGGACCATTTTTTTATTGGCTACCAATATTATATTATAGTACCTTACTAGTGGAGTCAAGTCATACGGTAGCATGGCCGACTGTAGACTATACCAATAGATGTGCACACTTATACTAGGGCCTACAGGAGTGTGGTGAGGGTGGGGAATCAACTTCTCCCTACCATTACTTATATAGTCCCTTTAGATGATGACGAGTTTGATCATGATTAGCTGCCCTTAGTGGCGGCAGATAATGTTGTAGTGGCAGTTGTTGATTTTGCACGGTGGTGGGAGAGACATCATCCTACTCTTGTGTTCAACAAGGGTGCCTTGAGAGGGGATCTTGGTCCACATGGGGACATGCCACCCCTAGCCCCCACAAGATAGGTAGAGAGGTCGGAAGTAGTCTGGCAAGGAGGAGGCACCATAGGAGGAGGACGCGATACCATCGAGGCCAAGGCAGTGGAGGAGGTCAGATCTCCCACCAGCTACCCACATCTCTTTGGCACCACCAGCTTCCACTGTAGCAGCAAAGACAACTCTAACATCACTAGGAGTGGCCACCGATGCTGGTGGTGTAGGTCCCAGTACTAACCCTCACCCTGACCTGACAGGGATGGACTGGGCTTATTGCTCAGTGTATTTCAGAGGTCGCCTCCAATGTTCCGATCTAGGGGTTGGTCCTTGAGACTTACCTGCCAACATCTATGGGATGACATGCTCCCAGTTTCAAGCCAGTTGCATGCTTGAGGACCACTTACAAGGAGTGGGGCATAGAGATTGTCCAACTTACTACAGAGTTGACAACTATTTGAGGATAGCACGATCAACTATCAGGGGAGCTACGGATGAAACATTCCAAGCGAGACACGGTACTGATGAGATTTTATGCCATTGAGTAGGCATGTGACGCCCTCCAAATCCATCTCAATGATGTCGACAGCTGTGATCATATCAGATTTTCAATGACTGTGGGACGAGTCAAGGCAGGTGGAGCTCACCATCTCTTCCTTATAGGGAGAGATCAAAGGGATGCAGGTAGCTTTTTTTGTATCACTCTCACACCAATCATGCTCCATGACCATCATCCAGCCCCTCCAGAGGGTTCCAAAGCATCTACCAAAGCTAGAGGGCTCTGGGAGCCATGCACCATAGTGATTAGAGGCTCATCATCAATTTTTGTATATCATTTTTGTAGCGAGACACAGACATACATACATACTTGTAGATCTTTTGTATAGACATATGTTCAACAGCCACTCATTTTTTATAGTAGTGGCCCAATACATGTACATGACATTGATACATACATGCATATATATATATATATAGATATGGATACATTGATTTTGATCTCATGGCCTTGTTCATTTGGATATGTATGTTCATTATTTTTCATGTATGTTTATGTTATGGATGTTACATGCTCATATGGATGTACACTTACATGAGATGCTAATCATGATTTAATAAACACACATGGTTGTATGTTATTAAATAATGATGATCTAATCATCTTTAAAAGATGTAATGTGATGCATGGACACACACACACATGTGGTCACATCATAACACAAAATTTTTCATAATGTGTTAATGAATAATGTCAAGATATGTAGTGCTACTTCCCTTCTATAGAGAGAACACCACACAAATGGCACATAGAACACTATACGTTGTATTAGCAAAGATGCATCGAATTAATGGGCTCTTTTAAAGGTGTTCCATCCATAGATGATAATCCATAAGCACCTAAACCATATACGAAGATCAAAATGTAAGGGCCTAAAAAATTAGGACTAAATTTTTCTCTCTGATCAGGCGGCACATTTACATTTCTCTGGTTTTCACAAAGAACTGGATCTCCTATTTTAAAGGTCCTAGGAAGCACACTTAGATTATATTCCCTAGATAACCACTATTGATAAGCTTTAAGATGTTCAAGGGCCCGTAGATGGTGCTCATTGAGCATCTCTAGCTGATGCAAACAGTTAAATCACTAGGTTTCATCATCAATTAACCCTTTAAGGGAAAACTGCAAGGACAAAATTTCCAACTCCAAAGGCATAATAGCTTCGGCACCATACACAAGGTTGTAAGGCATTGTTCCTATAGCCGTTTGAACACTCATGTGATAGGCACACAAAGCATATGTTAATTGAATATGCTAGTCCTTACCATGCTTATTAACTGTTTTATGGAGAATAACCTCAAGATTTTTATTGGACACTTCTGCTTGACCATTGGATTGTAGGTAGTATGGTGTGGAAGACTTTTGCTGAATATGAAATTTCTTGAGGAACTGCCTCACTTCCTTGTTCTTGAATGGTGTACCATTGTTAGAAACAAGCATAGTAGGCAATCCAAACTGAGAAATGATGTTGTTCATGAGGAAACTACAAATAGCTTCAACCCATTTCATGAAGTAATCCATAGTGGTAATTATAAAGGTATGTTTGTTAGAAGAAGGAGGTGATATTTTTCCAATAATATCCAACCCCCATTTTGCGAATGGCTAAGGAGAAGTTTGATTTTGTAATTCTTGGGTAGGTGCACGAATAAGACAACTGTGTTGTTGATATTGAAGGAACTTCTTAACAAAATCAAAGGAATCTTGTTCCATCATTTTCCAATAGTACCACATGTGTATCAGTCTTCTTTCCAAGGATCTACCATCAAAGTGTCCACCCCCAAAGCTCGAATGGGATTCCTTAAGGACAAGGGGTATTTTTGTTCTAGTGAGACATCTGAGAAGCAAGTTGTTATAGGCTTTCTAATAAAGGACATTAGATAGAATAACGTAACACACCAAAAGCTTTCTTATACGAGTGTGATCGTTCTTTGTCGCATCATTGGGAAAGTTTATATTCTTTAGGAAGTTATAAATATTAGAAAACCATTCTCCAGAGTCCACATGGAAACACATAAGGGACTCAGCTTTGGGTTGGCCGAGAACCACAAGCGTCCACAGGACTTGAACCATGAATTGGTATTCTGTCATGTCTTCTTCTAAAGGTACCAAGCAAGCAGTGCTCGCCATGGCATCAACATGTCTATTTTCTCTCCTAGGGATACTATCTATCGTGAAAGAAGAGAATTATTTAAGTAAGGATAAGGAAAGATCTTGATATCGGGACAACTTGCTTTGCTTGGCTTGATAGGTTCCCATTATTTGGTTCACTATAAGTTCAAAATCACTTAGAATATGAAGAATTTTACTCCTAGCATGATTGTGGCACATAAGCCTGCAATAAGGGCTTCGTACTCGGCGATGTTATTGGTACAGGGAAAATATAGTCAAAAGGATAAAGGAACCATTTTACCTTTGGGGGATATCAGAACCAGTTTGACACCTTGATCCATCAAAATACATCTTCCATTTGAGGTCATGATCAATTACAAAAATATTTTCATCAGGAAACAAATCCAACCCCAAAAAGGAGCGAGAAGAGGGAGAGTCTACTAGCTAATCCACAACTACTTGACCCTTTATTGACTTTTGAGTAACAAACTTTATGTCAAACTTAGAAAGCAACATAACCCATTTCCCTAATCTTCTAGCTAGGTCAGTACTAGAGAACAAATGTTTTAAGAGATCGGTTTTTACTATCACATGCATCTCAGCATGGAGAATATAGTGTCTCAACTTCTACGTAGCGAAGATGAGAGTGAGGCATTGCTTCTCCATGGAGGAATAATGAGTTTCATAGTCAACTAGGATGCAACTAATGTAATAGACCACTCTCTCCTTCCCTGTGTCATCATATTGAGCCAAAAGAGCTGCCAAAGCATATGGTGATGAGGCAAGGTAAAGCAGAAAGGGTTTGTCTTGCATGGCCAACATAAATACTGGAGGATTGGCCAAATAGGTTTTGATTGAATCAAAAGATTTTTGACACTCTTCATCCCATGTGAAGCAAACATATTTTTTCAACAATTGAGTGAAAGGGAGGGTAGAATCAGTCAATTGAGCTATAAATCTACAAATTGCTTTAATCCTCCCCTATAGACTCTGCAGCCAAGTGATATTCCTCGGTGGAGGCATGTTAATCATGGTGTTAATATTATTTGTATCAACCTCGATTCCACAGTGAGAAACTATAAACCCCAAAATCTTTCCGGTGTCAACGCCAAACACACACTTATGAGGATTTAGCCTCATCTTATAGAGTCAAAGCCTTTCAAAGAATGATTTTTCCAATATGTCATCAATGTAATCTTCTAATATCTTATGGATAAAATCATGAAACATTAGTGTCATCGCCTATTGGTAAGTTTCTCCCACGTTATTTAATCCAAAGGGCATGACCACATAATAGAAAGTACCCCATGGGGTAGTGAAGGTTGTCTTGTATTGATCATCTAGGTTAATACAAATTTGATTGTAACCTGAGAAGCCATCCATGAAAGATAGTAATCCATGGCTTGTAGTCGAGTCGACAATCATATCTACATTAGGTAATGGAAAATCATATTTAAGAGAAGCCTTATTAAGATCACAAAATTCAATACATATATGAATATGACCATTACGTTTACTAACGACAACTATATTCAAAATCCAAGGGGAATAGTCAATTGAATAGATAAAGCCATCTTTCAATAGTTTCTCTATCTCTATCTTGACCATCAATGCCACCCTGGGATTGATCTTTCAGATTTTATACTTAATAGGCTTGGCATCGAGACATAGGATGATATTGTGGACCACTGTAGACTCATCATTATCAAGCATATCCTCATATGTCCAAGTGAAGATATCAGGATGAGAATGCAAGACATTGGAGTGTTTGTTTGCTTCTTTTGAAGAGAGACACTTCTCGATCTTGATCACTTTTTTTGAGGATTTAGGATCCATAGAAACTTTGAAAGTATCTCCTTTAAGAAGGGAACTACAATCTTCAAGATGAGATATCATGACATCATTACCAACATTAGGTAGAGGATCTTCCTCATCAATACTCAAAATAGCTTCTCCAAAGTACACTTGACTATGCAAGTGATATAGTAACCATTTCTTGTGATGATAAGGAGGCAACGGGGCATACGCACCTAGAAATTCCTCTAGCGCTTCATCCAAAGAGAAGACATCGAGAGGGACCTTCTCAGCCTACCTCCTTTCCTCTATTAACTCAGCGTAAACTAGGCTTAGTGGCTTCATTGAAATCATATTAACACTCCACCAAGGCTTTTGCTTGGATTGTTCTAAAGAGCATCCCAAACATAGATAGCATTGTCATGGCTTAAACTAGATAGGGACCTAAATTCCTTGTTCAATGCATCCTAGGCAATTTTTCCCATAGCCATATCAAGAAGTGAGCTCATATATGAACTTGTAATGAGTTTGCAAAACATCTGGAGGAGGCAGTTCCACATAGAGCATTTCATTCCACCAATGGATTTCGAACATATCTATGGGAGTACTCCCACCTTCTCTACCAAGCTCACAAATTTTAACCTCTTTCATAGGAGGGGGATTACTCTCAACATAGGAAGGAGTGATCTCTTGAATAACATCACACTTCTCCTCCTCCTTGGGAGCATCATCCACCTTTGCATCAAGGGTGCCTAGAAGGTCTATGCAAGAGGGGTTTTCCTTGTATTCTAATGAAGAATTCAGAGAAATTCAAGGAGCCCCAATTGTCACCAAGGAAGCGTTCATTTGAAAAAAAAATGAGGGAGACTCAAGGTCCTCTACTTTAGGTGGTTCTTCATTTCCAACACTTTCTCTAGGAATAACTTCCACAAAGGGTATCAATGAAGAACAGGCCATAGCATTGGCGGTCAAAGATGGAATACATTTCTGGAGATTTGATACAACCGAAGCATGACTGACAACTGTCAACTCACAGAGGTGAACAACTTCTAGATCTGCTTTAACTGTAACTACTCAATTATTTTCAACAAAATTTAAAGAATAGTGTAAAGTGGAAGTCACTGCACCCATAGCATGAATCCAAGGTCTCCCTAGGAGGAAGTTATATAGTAATGTGCCAGACATCACATAAACCAACATGGGTAGAGTAACGAGACCTAGCTAAAAAGGTAGTATTATCATACCTAGCGCTTGGCGGTCGGTGTTAGTGAATCCATGAATGTCCAAGGAGGAAGCTGCTAAGGAAGATGAATCAATTTTAATCTTAGGTAATAGGTCCATACCATAGACGTTGAGAGTTGAACCAATGTCAACAAGGGTATTCCTAATACCGATATTGTGAACATTAATTATAATCATTAGGGGATCCGCTTGCTTCTGCACATCCGGGGGTGGGAGTTCTTGCAGGTGGAACATGATATTCAATGAATCTGCTTGAATATGAGCCAACAAAACATTAAGATCCATAGGTCTAGCAGAGGTAGGCAAGAGAATATTTTGTAAAGCTTCTTCAAGAATCTCTTGATAAACTGAAGTGGTCTGAAGCAAATCCCAAAGAGAGATCTTAGCCGGATTAACATGAAGTTGCTTGACAAGATCATAATCGTTGACTGCTTTAATCACAAGTTTAGGTGTTGAAGGAAGGCTTGGTTGAGAAAATGGTAAAGGAGTAGAAAAAAATGGTTGTGATCTAGGGATGAAAGGTTGTTGATTTAGGTTTTTTTATTACTCATTGTAGGATATGTGTGCCCAATAACATTATAAGATGTAGAGTCTATAACTTTCATGAATCTTGAATATAGGTCCATTGAATCACTATGACATGAATTCCCATAAATAGAAGAGTTGGTCGAGGTCACATAAATAATAGGTTTCTTAGGCTTCAGAGGAGCCACAAAGACCACCACCACATTTACTGACTCCTCAGTCTACCATGAGGAAATATTTTTGGGAGATTTATAGATAAGGAGAGCACTTCTAAGAAGTCATCTAGAGCATCTTCCAACATATCAAAATTTTTGTTAGAATAGTCATTATCACAAATGTGCAACATCACAAAGAAAGATCTAATGTTCATGTTGGGTTCACCGAAATGTGATATAAGAGGGATTTGCTGCATACAGGTATCTCCTTTCTCAAGAGACCACCAAGGAATGAACTGCCCTTATTCACCTTAGAATAATGGATTAGCAGAATGACAAGAAACTAAGATTCAGTTATGCTTCGGGAAAAATCACCAGAGACCCTAAGAGAGCAAAACCAAGAGAATTTTTTCTTAGAATAGAGAGCTCTCAGCCAAAAGAGGTTAGTGTAGTTTTTGGATTCTAGCATGACATGTTGTCATCTAAAGGACGCCTTGGAATCCTAAGCAATGGAGAACTTAGGAACTCGAATGGAAAAAAAAAGCTTTACTTCTAAGCTTAGGCCTAAGGTGTGCTAAACAATATAAATAGTTGAAGAAAACTAGAAATTAAAATGAACACAAGGATTCTTGGAGAAAGCTTACCTTTCTCTAGATGACCAGATCTTCACTCCAAGCTCCTTTTCATGACCCACACACAAAAGAATGAGGAGAAAGTTTTTGGGTGCCTGTATAGGGGCTTGCCTCAGTCAAACCCCCATTTTGGAGTTCCAACCTCCACGGATAGCCAATTTGGAAAGGAATGTAAAATAAGTAAGAAAAGCATGTGGTGAAAGAAAAACCCACTTAGGAGTAGAACCCACACCACATGGAGCATGTGGTAAAAGCAAGACCCACTCAAGAGTAGAACCTACAACACAAGATAGTAAGTGAACAGATATGAATGGAAAGTGAAAGAGAGTATTACCCATGTGCCTAGACCCTCTTTGGAGCACACAGACACACTATTGAGTGCTTTCTTGAGAGCTAATTCTATTGTTGGGAGGACCTCACTCTGGCATGGCTTCGCTTGTGAGAGCACTACTATAAAAAGTGAAGAGAACTTTGAATTGGAGCAAGTAATAAGAAAGATTGAATGATGTCTTCCAACCCCCAAATGAGAGAAAAAAAGGGGTTTTTAATGCTTGCAAGGGCAGCAAAGAGCCATTACTTTCAGAATGTAACCACTAGTACACGTCTCAAGAATTCATATTCTAGATTCCACGTTTTTGACTTGGGAAACTGACAAGATGCTAGCATGTCGTGCATACATTTACGTGCCACACATGCATCTAGAGCCTACATTCTCAAGAAATGTGTCACCAAGATTTTGTTGCTCAGTCGCAAGTTTGCATGGAATCAGAATCATGAAATTCTAACCCATGGGATTTTGTCATTAATGTTCCAATCTATCATAAATGCTAGGCAAAGATGCCAAAATGTGGAATTGCCCCTAGGTGCAATTCGATGATATTACATTATTGTTGCTTGCCTTCTATTTAAATTGTTTTAAGAAGCGAGAAAAATTCTATCATTTCTCACATCCCTCTCCTTTGAATCTTGGCATCTGGCCTAATTCTTGACAATTTTCATCTTTTTTTATGACCATCATAAATATACCTTACCATCGGGTATGCTAAGAGAGAATGCGAACTCTACTTATATATGTTTCTAAGTTTGAGTAAACTAAGCTAGTACACCTTTATCTATGAGAACATATAGATTCATATAATGTTAAAATAATGTACCTCTTCCTCTATGGGGTGTGGACATTTAGTAGGGCCTTAAAAAAGGTACCACTTAAATATATATAGATAAGGATCAACTCCCCCCATATAATTTGTTATTGAGGATACTCTCATCCTTTGTGGTAACTTGATGAATTCTTAATGAAGGGAATCACCATTTAAAATTTAAGAGTTATGATGGAATATAACCCTTAACCTAAATATATGTTCATATTTAGAATGGCTAGATGTGGTCATACAACAACATCCTACAAAATAGTTATGGGTTAAATATTATTTTAATGAAAATTTTATGTGATGAAAACCCTATATGATATCACCTTTACCTTATCAAGAAAAGGTTAATTTGGAATGTCTCAAGTTGGAGACTAAGGATATGGAAGACATATAGACTTGACGAGATCCTTTGGGCTAGTAAAGCTTACACTCTTCTTAAATTTTATAAGGCATCAAATTCAAATCAGGAGGTTGCTTATATCATGCATTATGAACCTCCATACACATAAATATTGTTGGCTACTTGACTTTTTGAAGAAATGTCTATGTAGACTCATTCTAAAAATAGAATTGTTTCTTTGGTTCATGTTGATTTTGATTGCATTTAAGAAAATGAATAGGTTTCTAATAAAGACAATTATCTTTTTATCAAATAATTCCTTTACTTGAATAATGAATGATTGATTTCATTGAAGCAAGGAATAAGGTTTTGGAATGCTACGTTATATGCAATGGATGAGTAGTTATGATAGATTTCATAAAAATCGTGCATTATGAACCATCATCCATGTAGATAATTTTGGATTGCATAATTTGACATCTAAGAAGGCTCATTCTAAAAAGAGAATGCTTATGAACCTTATGTATATATACATATATACATACATGTATATATATATATATGTATACATATATATATACCTATATGTATACATACATATATATATACCTATATATATACACATATATATATATGTATATATATATGTATACATATATAGGTATATATATATCTATATATATATGTATAAATATAGGTATATATATATGTATATATATGTATATGTATATGTATATGTATATATGTATATATATGCATATACATATGTATATATATATGCGTAAATGAAAAGTTTCCATATGCATGTCTTGATGTCTTTGAAGATTCGTTCTAGAAATGGAATGATTGCTAGACAAAATTTAGGCTATGTTTCTCAATGTAAGAAAGGTAATGCTTGCTCATAAAAACTATATCAAACATGTTTCCTCATGATAATTGGATAGGAGGTAATACTTGGTATGGAATTACTTTACTTAATAATTTATACTCACATATATACCCATATATATGTATATACATACATACATGAGCTATACCTTCTTTATTTATTATTGCATATTTTATTCACTTCCATGCTAGTACTTGCATGTTCTTACATTTGATCCACTTCATTACTTTATATGTTCTAATGAAAAGATTGTTGGATGATTTGTATGCAAGTAGTCATGTTATATTGATACAAAATTAGTACTTTCACAGATTATGTGTTGTTTAAAGAAAAGATGGACATAGCAACATTGATAGTAATCTAACATGAAGTCTTTATGACTATTTTTGTATGAGCACAAACATCAAGTATGATGTTTTTGGTGTGAATTATGTGATGATCATGTTATGATTTAATATTGAAATTTATTTACTTTCATTTTTGTACTTTCATGCTCAAACATTAGAACATCTACCCTTCTTGATATGCACGAATGAAAGGATTACTGAAGGGGATTTCTTGCATGCTAAAAAACTAGTTAACTTGATTTGTATACTTATACTTGCAAAGATTTACTGGTTGCTTAAGAGATGTTGGACTAAGCAATGTTGATGGTAAACTATTATATTTTACTCATGATTAACTTTGAATGTGCACAAGCATCAAGTTGGTGACGTTTGATGTATTCTATGTGAAGAATTTGATAGAATTCGACAATGGCATGTTCTATTGCATGTATTCCATTACTCCTATTCAGTGTTGCATTGCTATTTTTCCTTGTGTTGGGTCGGGTATTCTTTGATGGACTGAAGAATTCCAAGGAAGTGTTTCACTTTGTGGTAGAGTGGAAACATGCTCGCACAATTTTATCACCCTCAAGATGGTCGACGGAGTTCAAGGTCGAAGGGATCTTGTTAGGAAGGCACAAGTGTTTAGTATATTGTATAGTTTTGTTAATGACCAAGAGGTCTATTGTAAAGGATATATTCCCATTTTACTTTTCCTTATAAATGTCACATGTACTTTAAATTAATATTTTAGTATAGTTCTCTACCTTTTTCTTGTACATTGGACAAGTGTCATCCTAGTATGTGTGATGATATGTAAATTGTGTTTTTATTTAAGCTTAACTTATGGAGGTTATTACATTTTTAGACATATGTGGTTATCACTTCTATGAAATTCACCCCAGGATTACACTTGGCTTTGTTCATTCTGTTACTCCATACCCAAAAATTTGGTTGTACTATTTTATAGAATTTTAACATAGTGAAATGAATTTGGGTTAATTTTGTCAGTCTTGTGTGACACAAGGCCTTACATCAACAAAAAAGAGTGGAAACAAAGGATTGAATCCTTAACTACTTCTTAGGAATTGAATTAATATCAATGATTTGTGAAGATGATAAAGATTCTCCCATAGTTCAACTACCTCTAAGTGATGGTGTTATTGCTGCCAAAGTTGCTCAAGAGGTATGGTAGAGGCCTGGGGCTTTATGTGGTTATCAGAGTAAGTCAAGAGAGTTCACTACCTTGATTGGAAACATGAAAAAGGGTTGATCTTATGGTTTCTAGAATATGGCTTGTAATTGAAACTTATATGCACAAAGCTCCTTTTACGTTAGGCCTCAGGGAACCAAATATTTTAGTGAACTAGATTTGTAAGTCAAGCTATTTGTTTTCCTTCAAGCAATCCTCATATTTCCACAATGTAGAGGATCACACACTTTGCATCGTTCATCAGATGTTTGAGGCATGGTTGTTTGTAGCCCAATTGTTGATGAAGGAAAATAGATAGCTTGGCTTACAAATCTAGGATAGACCATGACAATTCAATAGGATCATCTAAAGATTATTGAAAAACTAAAAGGATTTGAAAATTTCTTACAGACATTCAAAAAAAATTTCTTTATAAATTCAATTTCCTCAATATGCTTATATGAATAGATTAGCAAAGGCCTACCGACTACAAAATAAAATAAAAAATCTCAATTTTTATTCCTTATGAAAGTGCTAAACCTTTCTTTACTTGTGCATCCCCTGCATGCAAGAGAGTTGTTGGAAAGTGATGCATGAGCTTCATTGTCATATAATTCACCTTAGTTTCTATGCTCAATTCTACTTGTAGTTATCTCACTTTGCATGAGAAGAAAAGTTAGGAAATAATTATATTTTGCATGAAGATAAAAAGTGTTTTTAAATATAGATTTTTCATGAGTTTGTCATCTACATATTATATGCTTATTATGCATGATAAATTGCATCCAGAAGAAATTACAATTGAAAGCCTCTATAAAAAGAGGTCATATGTAATTAATTTAATTATATTCAATAAATAAAGAGCTGAGGTTTTGTGTTTGTGTATCTAAATTCTCTGTTCCCTATTTTTTACTTTGTTTTCTTGTTCGTGTTTTGAAATCTACAAGAGTGATCATAATAACACAAGCTAGAGTGGCCAAAATATAGTCGTATTGTTTTGCAGCATCCATTAAAGTGTTTGATGAGGAAACTAAGGATGATTACAACCATCGAAAGAAGGCACCCTAGATTCCTAGGTTGTATCATAGACAAAAGGATTTGTTTCACCTTTTCAAATTGTTGGATAAATAATAGACATTATGTAATCAATATAGTTAACAAAATAGTTATTTACAGGTTACAACAATTACATGATTTCATTTTATGTAAACTTGTGTAAATATACGTCTCTACGAATGATCAAGGTGAATTGAGTTTTCTGGTGTGAAACATTATTGTGCATTTTGCTTATTGTTTTTATTGCTTTCATTTGGTATGAAGAATATGGTGATCTTTTTGGCTATGGTTGTGTGAAATATTGATTTGTAATATCAAGCTATTGATGACAATACAAAAGGAGGTGAAGAGTATGTGATCATCCTCTTCCTGCAAGAGTTGAATTTGCAATGTGATCATGTAATCGCATGTGGTAGCAGATAGTTTGGAGATGGCATGAAGAAGATAGTTGTTTGAAAAATGTATAGCTTAGAGAGAAGTATTTTGGGAGGAAAAGATATAGAGAGGCTTTCAAAGTCAAGATTATTCCTGTTGTGAATTACTTGTGCCTATAGAATTCCTTTGAATTATTTATTATAAGTAAATTTATATGATTTGAAGTGGCTCATGGGAAAGGTGTTTTGTGTTTGAAAATTTATGTGTTTTTTTTAATCAAGTCAATGAAAGATCATGGTTGAATTGGGTCTTGGAAAACTACATTTGGGTCTTGAGAACAATTTGACGATTTTCCAAAACATATTATGATCATTTAGTTGTATTGGATTGTCCTATAAAATGTCTGGCAAGGTGATTTTTCCATCCTATTAAAATTGTTATGAAAATGAAGGTGTCTCAACTTTTGATTTTTTCATAGCATTGATTTTTTAAATATGTAATGTTGCTAATTTTCTCATGTTGTCTTTGTACCATAGAAAAATGGATCTTTGACATTTTCATGGTCTTTTAGGTCTTTCTCTCATGATGTTTGATCTATTTTGTTGTAATTTAACTTCTACATTCACATTAGGTCCTTAATATTCAAATTATGATGTCTTGTGAAGGTGTTGTGAAGTGTTGTAACACATTTCTACACTTTTCTAGACTCTTTTCATTACAATTCATCTAAATATCACCTTTTTATTCCTTATCAAGTCCTATTTTGATGTTGTAAAGTCTTGTAACAAGATTTCACACTTTTCTAGGCTTGATTTCACTATTCACACCTTTCTTATGCTTTATTTGACCCCTTTATGCACTCATAAGACTTAATTAAGTGTGTTTTTGAATGTAAACTTGACAAACCTCATTAAATGAAAGATAATTCCCAACGCCCACTTATAGGCCCAAGGTGGGACCCATTCAACATGGGTGGTGAATGAGTCCCTCTTGGCTCCAAATTCAAAATAATTTAGATTTTCTTTTTGGGTTTTTATTCAAAAATTCCTTATGTCGGCCTGTGATGTTGTATTATTGGACTATTAGGGCATAAGTGTGTATAAATAAGTGCTTTTCTTTTATTTTTAACCCCCATTCATCAAATTCACTTGCATTCAATCATTCAACATCAACTAGCATTCAAGCGCTTTGCATCATTCAATCAAGCATTCATCAAGCATCTTGGAGCAGCCATTGGCATATCTTCATATTTCTTCAACAAGGTTGTGGTGAGTTTAGGACATTTTCATGTTGTTTATTCATCATTCCTTGTTTATTTCATTTCATTTCTTCATTAAGGGCTTGATTACCAAAGTGGGATTTGACCAAGGAAATCCATATACTCTAACCCTTAACCATTTTTCCCCTTTTGCATGTGTGTTTGCAGATTTTTGTATGTATCTTTTTCAACCAAATAGGCGTTGAAAGGTGGTCAAAAAGTAAAAAAAGTGTTTCAAGTAAACTAAACCCTATTTCAAGCTTGGAGACAACCTACAGTCCATTTTTTGCAGATTTGACTCCGTCGACAAGAAGACAAGTGCATATGTGGAGCTACATGATTGAATTTTGATTTCACATATTTTTGGTGGAGTGATTCACCATTAGTGGTGATTGAGTCCCACCTAAGGGCCAAAAAAGTTGATTTTGATAGATTCTAGTTCCCAACAGTTGAAAATCATTTTTTAGGTGTTTTTGTTAGTAGCAGGACTGATTTTCCATGAATGGTGAATGAGTCCCATTGGTGATTTACATTGATTTCATCCAGTATTCAGAACATTCTAGATTCATCATCAATTCCCAAGTGCACTCTTTTCAACCTTCTTCAATTTTTTTTATATTTACTCATGTTTTAGTTCATTCTTGCATACCTCACTATATTTTCAAATACTGCTTATTTCATAGGTTTTTCATTCATAATCAATCAATTACATCATTTAGTTGCATTTACAACATTCCATTTAGTCATACACACATCACACAATCCTTTATTTGAGTGAACCACTTCAATTTTGGGGTTCTATCTCTCTCCTCTTAGGTGTAAGATCCTAAGAGTGCAAGAGAAGTATATAGACACCACAAAATTGTTGGTTCATTTTGGTGAACTTGCATATTGAACTCTTTATCTTTCTAATTTCACTTGCATATTTCATCCTAGGTTTGATTGGCATCAACACTCACTTAGGTTTTGTTTTGTTTTTTTATCCTAGGGTTTCTCAAACTGCATTAGTAAAAGACTCATTTAGATTCCTTTTTTGCATATCAAATGATTAGAAAACTAAAAATTTATATTTTCATGTTCAATTTTCATATGCAAAGCATTGAAATCACTTTAATTTTTTTGAAAAACACACAAAAATATCATACTTGGACTCATTCACCACCCTAGGCAAGTCAGCCCAGCTGCATTTTCTGCATTGAAATTTCTAGCATTTTCACAGTATTTCCTACATTTTGTTTCCTGTTACTGCCTTCTTGTTTTAGTTTATAGAATTTATGTCACTAGCATTTTTTTGTTCCTAGTTTGCATTTGCATTCAACCCATCTTTTTTGGTACTTGTATGAGTGTTTGGTGCCCCATTGATAATACTTTATGACACAAAGTTCTAGACTCATTGCTTCCCATGATAGCACTTTTTTTTGTGGACCTTGGGATCTCAAGAGCTCCTACTCCTAGTATGGAAAATGGTGCATTAGGAATCAATGTTCCTTCCACCTTCACTCCTCTTAGGGTTCCTTTCATTTCTCCTAACATTACATACACTCCACCACCATTTTCCCTTCCACCTCATATCACTTACACCAATCCCATCATTACACAACTCTTTAACATTTCCTCCATGCAACAAAAAATCTCCACCATTAGCCAAAGTCAAAATGCTCCACCCACATATAATGTTTGTAGTAGCCCATTATCCTTAGAGATCTTATGCACACATATGCCACAAGGAATTGAAATGCCTAGGTTTTAGAAGTACAGAGGTAAAGGAGACCCTACTAATTATGTCAATGCCTATACAACCCTATGTAATGACTTTTTCCTTGATGATAAGCTATTAGCCATTCTTTTTCCTAGGACCTTAAAGGATACTGCATTGGAATGGTTTTCAAACTTATGCAATCATTCAATCTAATCATTTAATGAACTTGTGGATGCCTTTATAAGTCATTTCCAAGTCCATATGACTCCCAAAAAGACCATGGCTGATATAACAAGATGTAAACAAAACATAGATGAAAAAGTAATTGATTTCATTTCACGGTATCAATCATTGTATGCTCAAATTAATGTTAAGATTCCTAATTCGCATCTCCAAAAGATGTTTATCAAAAACTTGCACACTCACCTTAAGGATAAGTTGACTATGATGAAATTTCCTCTATTCATGCATTTATGCACAACCCTTTATGACTATCACAACTCGGTTACTAGTCGTGATTCAAAGGGTATGTGCAGGATCATGATGGGCCAAAAAGTAGCGATATGATGGGTATGTGTAGCCTCGTATGTGGCTAACGAATTTTTTTTACCCAAAATTGATGAAATGAAAATGGTTTTTAATAGAGATTCTCAGCTTTCTGCAAATATAAATTATGCTTTACTTTGAATTAACAAATAATTATTCATTTTCTATTTAAACTATTACTAAATTTGATTGATGTTTTGATTGAAAACATCTATGGTCAAATTGGTATCACATTTTTTGAATCCAAAATATGCTTCATCTTCTATGCTCACATACTAGATTAGAAAAGTATGAAATTTCACCAAGTTATTGGTCAAACATAAGTTTTCATGCTTTTTAAAAGTTGTAATAAAAATTCATGATTAATTATTTTTATTTCAAAAATTACAAAAAATGTGCATCACATCGTGACATGAGTCCTCTACTTATATCTAAAATATTATAAAAAAATATTATCATTTTATTGTGGTTAGGGTGGTTAGACAGACACCTACTTCTTATTTTTTTCCTGAAATTTAAGTACTGTCGCATTGAAATTTCAAATTTTCACCAAATAGATTAAAAATAAAAATTAAACTACATTGTGAAACTACATTCAATTTGCTACATATTCTATTCTTACATATTTTTCAAATAATATAGATATCTTATTCAAAATTTTACGTCAAGTTGCCTAACTCTGATTTTTTGGAATTTTTTGCCACTTAAGGGCCTATTTTTTCCATTATGATCCTACATATACACCAAATTCCACTTCTAACCGAGCTGAGAAGTCTAAACAAGACAACCAAAATAACACACAAAAATTTAGAAAACCAAATCAAGGCTTCTTACAGTTCAATCCCCCTCCTCCACAACCAACCAAACCTATTTCGAGTCAAGTGGTCATTTTCAAAGTAGCGGTGCCCTTTACCTATGGGGAATTGAAAAGACAATTTACCCCCTTACCTAATACTCTCCATAACATAATGAATCAACTGCTCCAACAATAGATGATCACTTTTCCCACCGTTAAACCACTTGATACCACCAAACCCTTACCACCTACCTTCAAACCAAATGCTTATTGTCATTTTCATCACCAAAATAGACATGACACCGAACAATGTAAGCGTCTCAAACACTTAGTTCAAGACTTCATTGATTCTGGTCATTTGTCCATTGCGGGTGTCAATGATCAAGGAAATAAGTTTGTTGCACCCCCTAATCAGAATTTACAAATCCTTACCAAGCCCATTCCTAAACACAATGTTTCATTTTTCAAAGCAAGTGAACCTTCAAACACTCATGTGATGAACATTGATACAAATAATGAGCAACACGATATTACTCCAAATGTTACCCAAGTTAATCCTATGAATGAACTTGTAGGTATGATAGACATTGTCCCTCGTAAGGGCCCAGCCAACAAATCTCTTGATATTACTTTTTCTTCTCATGGTATACTTAAAATGCTTCTCGATGGTCCTCTTTACATAGCCAATCGTGTCTATGATAAGCCCACCAATGGGATATTAATAGATCCCACCTGTGGTGAGAATGTGATCACAAAAGAGTTTTTAGTATTACATGATCTCTATCAAGATGATTATGATAAACCTACCGCATGGATTAAAACACATACTAGTTTTGCATGCCCTATGATCAAATTGATCATACTCCCATTAAAAATAGGACCCAAAACTTTGGATGTAACAGTTTTTATTATTCCACAATCAGATCAATTTCATCTTTGGCTATGCCATCCTTGGCTTCGCTTGATGAAAGCAGTTCCTTCTGTTGTTCATAAGTGTTTGAAGTTTCCACATGGTAGTGAGATATTTACCATACATCATAGTCACTTTAATCTATTGTCTCCTAAAGTAAATTTCACCTTAGAAGATTTTTGGCCTGAACCTATGGAACCCATCACCCCTCAAAAAGATTTATTTTTCATTACCTATCAAAATTTCAAAGCCAAACAAATAGCCGAGTTGTCTCTTCGCTCAATGTCCCCATCCACTTCTGCTACACCTATCCTAGATGAGACAATGCTTTAGCCTGAGTCTAAAACTGAACAAACAATACCACCACATGAGCAACCAACCATATACAATTACCCTTCCTCATTTAAATTCCCAAGAGATAATGAAATCAATCATGTAATGCCTCCTCGCATTAAACAAGTGTATAAAGCTAAAGAGAAAGTGATTGACCCATATTCTTCAGTTTCTTCTGTTCTTCACCCTCTAGAAGAAAAGGAACCTATGGTGGATCAACCTTCTCTTACATATCAACAACTTCAAAATAAAATTAAAAGAAATTGTGGTGCTAGAGAGTATAGGCATCATTTTCATCTCCTTGCTCGTCACATGCAAACCTAAAAAAATAAAGAAAATCAACCTTCTCCTTTGAAATAAGCAATATATGACCAACCTCCTCTTAATCTGCCGCAAGATAGTATGATAAAACAGACCCAACAAAATGATCTGATTCAACAACCACAACTATTGATACATCCTTCCTTGGAAATTACCCTTCATCCTCCTATCCTAATTAATCTTGATGATGATGAGGAGGAGATCACAAAAATAGATGAAGAAGTGCATAACAATCTAAATGCTTTATTTTCATCTATCATGATCTTAAATGATAAATATTCTACACCACTTGTGAAGAACCTGGTACATCACCTAGTTTGACACTTGCAGTTCCCCCATTAGACAATCAACCGCCCTTGCAATACACTAAACATGATTGGGAGGTGGATGACTTGTTAGATGGTTGACTTGCACTCACCTTGCTAGCATTTTTACATTTTCCTTTTTCATTTTCTTTTCTTTGGTTTCATTACATGTGTTTATCATGTTCCCTCGTAATGTGTGTTTGATGTTCTCTCTCTCTTTTGACATTCTTCTATTTGTTCTATTCTTCATATATTATGTACA
>VDFB02261340.1:0-24588 GCA_007258455.2 Sequoia sempervirens | reverse complement strand
TGAGAAGGAGAAAGAGTCTCTGACTGGCACTGAATCATCTGATCCTAATGACATCTAGTCTATGATAGTTGAAGGAAAAATAAAGAAGATTGGTGAACTATGGAATGTTGCCTCGCCTATTGACAAACTAAAAATTTATGATGCTTTGGTAGATTATCTACTTCAGAAAGGAATTGAACTATCTATTGTTTCTGATTTCTTGCTAGAAAATCTAAATGAGATTGTTGAAGAAAGGATGTTGCTTGAAGGTCTAGAAGGACATAAGATGGGAATCTTGGTTGAAAGGAGATGTAAAAAGGCTATGCAGAGATTGTCTGGATTAATTGTGGAAACAAATAAGTGTGTTAAAGAAATTTCAGATGTTTACAAGTATTGTCTTTAGTGGCATGCAGCTATAGATAATTTCAGAAGCATAATTGAAGCGATTGAAGCCGAGGTGAACAACATTGGAAATAATTTTGATATATTCAAAGATAAAGAAGGGGAGAAAAGGATAAGAGTTGGTGAACTACAAGCTAAACTAATCATTAAACAAAGATAGAGAGATGATGTGACAAAGACCTTCTGGCTTCTTAAAGAAATTGTTGAAGTCCAGTTAGAGCATCTTTCCTAAATTCTTATTGATGTTGAAGATGTTGAGAAATAATGTTCTATTGTAGCTTGGTCTCCCTCTTTTACTCTATTAGGATTATTGGAAAGTATATGCACAAAGATGGAGTCTGTTGTTTTTAACTGGAAGAAGTTGTATCCAGTTCTCAAGGAAAGGTATAAGAAGGTATTGCAGGTGAAGAATGTCATCTTCACTTAATTTCTACTTAAATGTTCTGGATTGTTGGAATTTTTTGAAGCTTTTTGGAAATATTTTAAACTTTTGATGTCACCATGTCTACACTTGGTTTTGGCCCCCTTTGCCATTGATGTCAAAGGGGGAGATTGATGGAGATAGTGGAGAAAGTTAAAAGTTTTTTTTGAGGAAAGAAGAACTTTTGTTTACATGTTGCCATCAATGACAAAGGGGGAGATTGTTGGAAGAATGACTAGGTTATCAATATATTGTCATTGAATTCACCATGTTGGTAGTTTGGTCTGATACTCTATACCAGTGTGTATGACTATATTATCTTCTCTGGTGGCTGATTCGGTATTTTTGGTTTTCCCTCCAGTATTCTAGTCTGCATTTCTCCACATTTAACAATTATTGATTGTGGTTTTGGGAAAGTACTTATGGATGTTAAAGGCATGCATGATCAGGTTATTTCATGTTTTTGTGCTCATACAATGTAGTGATATTATTTTGTTGGTTGCGTTGAAGACATTTCTTGGCCAACTTGTTAAGATAATTTTGATATGATATCAAAACCTATGTGAGATCTATTTCTTGGTCCAAGCCAACATAATGTATCATGGTAACAGTCAAATTGTATTTTGAAAATAATTTGTAAAGCTAACAATTGATATCCTTTATAATGAATTGCATCTAAATAGACCAACCTAGTTGGTGCTTGTGATGATGATTGGATATATATATATAAGTATATGGTGAATAGTTTTAGAGTGTGAATAGCAAAGAGAAGTAATTTTGTGTAGACAAAAAAGAAGAGATAGAAGAAATATTGAGTGAGTAATGAGTGTGAAGGTGTAATAAAAAAGGAAGCAATTGTGAGAATCTCTGGAATTGTATCAACACATGATAGGTGCATCTTTCTAGTTCATTTTTGGGTTGTAAAGCCTCATTCTATTTTTGTATAATCCTATGTAGGTAGTGAGCCTCCTTGTTGGAAAGTGAGTCCTTTTTGTAGGCAGTGAGCCTTTGTACTTGGACAGCGA
This sequence comes from Sequoia sempervirens, assembly GCA_007258455.2. Classification (NCBI taxonomy): domain Eukaryota; kingdom Viridiplantae; phylum Streptophyta; class Pinopsida; order Cupressales; family Cupressaceae; genus Sequoia; species Sequoia sempervirens. Next base: position 22,761 of record VDFB02261340.1, on the reverse strand, counting down.
GTCCTTTTCGTAGTGAGCCTCTTTTGAAACTACTATATAGTGTGAGTTAACCCTCACTATGGTTTTTCCCTTATTGGGTTTTCCATGTAAAAATTTGGTGTTCATTGTGTTGATTTACTTTTTGTTATATATATGTCATTCTTATATTTAATAATAGAATAGTGTGGTTGAAGATTTGATAAGTGATAAATTTTTAAGGTTGAATTTGTGTGACAGTTGATTCACCCCCCCTCTCGGTTGTCTTATGCATGTTTAACATAGCCTTGGTAGAGATTATTTGAATCATCCTTATCCATTAATTTATTTTCTTTATTTTCTATTTAATTTCTAGGCTACCACCTAGTGTTGGGTTAAGAATTATGGTGGTCACTAATAAAGACAACACCTTTTGATTTTGTTGAATATGTAGACCACTATCTTCCACTTCTACTTTTAATCCTAATTCTTTAATATTTGCAAATATTGAGATCCAAGCAATTAAATTTTGAGATTGGTTGGCCTTATACAATAGATAAATCAAGAATTCCAAGTTTAACACTACATTAGTAAAATTTAAACATAAACAAGGAAAATATTTGAAAATAGGAATACCTCAATTATTTCTTCCATGGTTAATATTTATTCCTTTTATTCACAAAAATACACAAACAAAGAAAAGAAAATGGGAGAACAAGACAAGTCACAAAACAAGAAAAGGAAAACACACAAAAGTACAAACAAAAGAAACATCAAAAGCTATATTAACTATTTACACGAAAGAGTTAAACTCTTCCCTAGGATCTAAAATAATTTTGGAGAAATTATCCATTAACAAGAAATGGGACAAGTTCTCCAGTCATTGTAGTGATCCTAAAAGCATTCTCCCCTAGAATCTCAAAAATTTGGTAAGGTCATGTCTAAAGTTTATCAAACTTTGAAAGCCCTCCTTTCTTCTCTTTGGATTTGTCCCATAATAGGAAAAGATCTAAAATATTGAATGATTTGATTTTGGCTCTTTTTTCAAACCCATGTTTGACCATAGCTTGGTGTTTTGACACATGCTCAAGTGTAGTTGTATGTTTTTCATCCAACTCTAACAAGTTCATCAATCTAATTTGTAGTTTGTCATTTGTTTTCCTAGATAACTCTACATGAATTTCAATGTTGGGATTCTAAGGTTCATTGGGAAAAATGGCTCTAAATGGTAGACTAATCAATAAGGGGAAATCCCTAAATATATTTTTGTTCTAGTCTGGTTAGCCCATAACACAAACTTAAAGTGCGAGTGACAATCTTTTGGGCTTTTATCCAATAGCTTCTATATCACCCCTATTAAGTTTTTATTTGTACATTTCACCACTCCATTACCCTGGGGGTAATAGTTTGACTAATATTTAATAATAATTCCATGTTCAAATACCCATTTCATTAATTGTACTAAAGAAAAGGAAGGGCCATTATCACACACTAATGTGAAGGGCATTCCAAACCTAGTCATAATTTGACCCTCCAAAAATTTGATAACAACATTAGTAGTGCATTATCTGCAAGAAATCGCTTCAAACCATATTGTACAATAATTATTTTCTACTAGGATAAATATATGTCCTGCAAAAGATTGGGGATGTATCATTCTGATAAATTCAAGGCCCCATTGGGTGAAAGGACATGCCTCATATACTAGTTGCAATGGCATAGGAACATTTATTTCTCTACTAGCTCCTACTTGGCACACACAAGTCTTGACATTCTAGGAGGCATATTTTAACAAGGTGGGCTAGTAGTATCCAACCCATAGTATTGATGTGTATTTTCCTCAGCTAAACCATACCTTGTGCTAAACTTGTCATGAAACTCTATTAAAATAGAGATAGTAGCCTCTTTATTTAGGAACCTAAGGTAAACACCTTTATAATTTATTCTATACAAGACTCCACCTTTAATCATACAAGCTTGACTCTTGATCTTTAAGGCTCGACTCTGTACTGCACTCATATGATTTGATAATTTGTTATGCACTAGGTATTAAACAATGTTTCTATACCACTCATCAAAGGTGATGCATTTGTGTGTATATTGTTGGCAAACCAACTATTGATCTACACTTGCCAGGGTCTTTGAGAGTCCTTGACCTCTCACTAGTTTCATAGGTTGTATATCCATATCAAATTCTTAGAGTATTTCCATCCATTTCCCATGCCATTCCCTGAGCTCATTCTACATCAACATAGACTTGACTGTGGCATTGCTATCACTTTGCTTCTCAAGATATAGTGTCTAAATTTCTTAATAGCTTTGATTAAAGCAAAGGATTGTTAATCCAAATTAAGATTATCTTATTTAATTATTTTTTAAGGGAGTTCTCATGAATGTGATTGGATTTTCATCTCCTTCTTCTCCATTTTGTGTAAGAACGCCCTCACAGTCCAAAGGACAAAAGAAAAAGTGTAGATATAGAATGGCCTTGAGTAGTTTGGGCTAGCCAATACAGGTGCAACAGTGATGACCTCTTTGATTTCCTGAAGCACTTTCTTGGCTTCAGTTATCCACTCAATTTTAGCATACTTTTTGACTATATCATTCAGTGGTCAAACAATTTCCTTGAACCCATTGATAAATTTCTTGACAAAATTAATCTTTTCAAATAAAGATTTCAATTATTTCATGTTTTCTAGAAGTGACAGCTTCATGATAGATTCGATCATCTCTAGATCTATAGAAATACCTTTTTTTTATATTATGTGACCAAGAAGCTTTCCTTCTGTCACATCAAAGATGCACTTATTGTGATTCAAAGAGATCCTAGAATCTTTACAACACTACAATATCTTATGTAAATCAGTCACATGGTCAGCTCTTTTCTTAGAAAATATTGTCAAGTCATCCATATAAATAATGATACACTTCCCAATTATTCCTTTAAAATCTATATACATTGCTCTTTGGAAAGTGGATCCAACATTAATGAGCCCAAATAGAATTCTCCTATATGTAAAGGTTCCCCACTTTGTATTGAAACCAATCTTCAACCTATCCTCTTCTCTAACCATGACTTGATTATATCCTGACTACGCATCCAAGAAGGACACCCATTGGGACCCATTAACTATCTACAAAACTTCATCAAGTGAAGGAAAAAGATAGTTGTCCTTCTCAAGAGGCTAATTGAGATTTCAAAAATACATGCATAATAAAATTTCTCCATTTTTATTTTGCATCATTACTAGGTTGGCCACCCACGTGGAGTGCCACACCAAGTAAATTATCCTAGAACTCAACAAATTTTGAACATCTTTATGAATTAAAGGTTCCAACAATGCATTAACTAGTCGATGCCTCTGCTTGAATGAGTTTTCATCTTTCTATAGAGGGATAGTGTGCATGATTATCAAGGTATCAAATATATTTATCTCTCCATAGCTCCAAGTAATTAACTCTCTTCAAAATTTCAAGGATTTTATTATTCCATCCCTTTCTTTTGAGGTAAAAAATTTTCTTATAGAAACTTCTCTTTTATTAAGCTTATCTCCCAATTTGTTGAGATCACTTTTACTCTCATTTGAGTCTATGGTTTCCTTCTGAATCCTAGTAGTATTATTAGGATCAAATATCCTTTGCAATTCCACCATGCCTTTAGGGATACTGTTGGGCTTCAGGTTAATTATGCCATCCTTTGCTATCTCAAATAGATATTTGTCACATTCATCAATAATCTAAGTAGTGAAGATCCCTGAGTTGGTGAATTTGAGGATATGTTGGTCATCCTCGAACACCTAAAAATTATTCATATTGTTCAGAATTGATGGTATAGGAATCATCTCTACTAAAAACTATTTAAGGTGAGAACTGTTCATTAGCTCCAAGGAACTTGCTAAAGTAGTGAGGGCATCTACCATGTAATCCTTCCATCTAGGGACTGATTTTATGTTAAAGGCTTCAAAATATTCAATCAAATCCCTACCCTATTCTAATAGGCAGCCAATATTTTATCATGATAGGAATATTGGCTTCTTATTTTCCTTACAATCAGTTGAGAATACCCTTCTAAAAATATTTATTTGACCTTCTTTTGATGGGCCAACAACAAACCCCTAATCAGAGCTTCATACTCTAGGACATTGTTGGTACATGTGAACTACAATCTCGAAGCATTCAGGAAATATTTCCCTTGTGATTTGACCAATTCCATCCCAACATCGTTCCCATGCTTGAATTTATATCCATCAAATCTAAGCCTCCACATCATCCTCTTTCACAAGAGTGATGTTGGTGAGATTCCACCCTTTCCTAGACCACTTTCGTAAGTGATAATTGGATCTATGATTTTCTTTCTTGCATCTTCTAGCAAGTTCTTCTCTATGGATGTCACACTTTCATCTCTAAGAGGCTTCTCTACGAGAGGAGTGGGAACCTCCTCTTTGGTATCTTGCTCATCTTTAGAATTCAACCGATCTAGGGAATCAAAACTTTCATCTTTCATTATGTTTCCCTCTGAGTCACTACCTTCTAGCTTTGGATAGTGCATCATTTGAATCTTTCCCATGCATCTTGATAAGTTGGACAAGTGAACTCAAAGTATTATTCTTCATGGATCCTGCACCACCCTAGTAACAATAACACAAATGTATTTGTTGTAATGTCACAAAATTGCACCCTAGGGGCAATTTCACATTTGCACATTTGGCCCTTCATTTATTATTATTCAATGCATTTATGATAAGAACCTCATGAGTTATAATTTCACAATTCTAACTCCATGAGGACCAATAATAAAGTGACAATAGTCTACCACCTCATTTCTCAAAAAATGATGTGTTGCACGCCTATGTAGCACACAAATGTCTGCATGACATGCTAACATCCACATGATTTTCTGAGTTTGAAATGTGAAATCTTGGAATCCTAACTCATGAAACATGTCATTTTAGGGGTTCTCTCTCATTATAATAATTGAATCTTTTGATATCATTCTACTCTCTACTTCTTTCTCTCTTGATCTTGCTTCTACAGTGAAGCTCTATTGGATTGAGGTCCCTCCAATAGCCAAAGCTCTCTTGAAAGCCTTCTATAGAGCATCCATGTAGTTAGGATGGGTCCATAAACTATTGGTAATGCTCTCTTGGTTCTTGTCTATTTGCAAATAGATACTTTGTTTATTTTCTAGCTTATGATACGTGTTAACCTCCTTGAGTGGGGATTGCTTTTATCACTTTGTACTTGTTTACTTTGTCCATTTTATCTATCCATTTGGCTGTCTGTGGAGGTGGGAACACCAAAATGAGGGTTTGACTATGGTAAGCCCCAAAATAGCCTGAACATTTTCCCTCATTTTTCTTGTGTGTAGGTTGTCTAAGTGAAGCTTGGAGGAAGATATCAAATGAAATACTTGTTGTAAGCTTCTCCTTCATTCTCCTTTGTTCTTTTCAACTTTTATTGTTTTTTTTTACTCTATTTTATTGAATAGACCTCAGGTCTGAGCACATTCATGGGGTTAGAGTATTCCTTCCCAAGGTTTTAGCTCTATGTTTTTCTTAGACACTAGTGTGTCCCTCAAAATTTAGTGCACTATGTTGGTGTCCTAACCACACACTATAGTCCTTTGGCTGAGAACTATTCCTTCCACAACAGAGATCTCAATATCCTTATCTCTTAGATTCTGAAGTAGTCTATTTGAATATTGTCCTGAGTAAGATATTCTTTGAAATTTCTTCATTCAGCTACATTAAGTTTAGCTTTAGGTACTTTAGGGTAGTTCACTCCCTTGGATTCACTTGAAAATGAAGATTCTCATGAGCAGCAAATCTCCCTTCTCTACATTTTGGTGAACCCAACATGAAGGATGTGGTTTCTTTTTTTGCAATGTTTTAATGTTTATGTAATGCTTTCTCTAAGGAATATTTTGATATGTTGGATGATGCTCTAGATGATTTCTTAGAAGCATCTTCCTCTATCTATAGATCTTCTGAACAAAATTCTAATTCACAAACATCAACTTCTTCCTCACTAGTTGAGAAGTCGGTGAATGTTGTTGTAGTCTCTATGGCTTCCCCGAGGCCTAAGATACTCATTGTTTACTTGACTCTAGCTAGCCCTTCTCCTAAGAAGATTCATTATATTTTTAGGTTCCCATATTATAATGACTCAATAGATTTTTATACAAGTTTTGTATGAGATATAGACTCTACTTCTTATAATGTCAAAGCACACACATACAACACTAGAAGGAATTAGAAAATTTTGAATCAATAATATTATGTTCCTACACTTCAACCTACAAAATTTCCTACCTTTTTACCACCTTCTCAACCAAGTCTTCCTTTAGCTCCTAAACTAGTGACTAAAGTACCTAGAGACTGATATTTTTGAGCAACTGTGTGTCATTCTAGCTAAGATCATGCTTTGGTATTTGCTTTAGACTGCTCTCATTTACCAAGGTATGCTTCGGGAAGTGTTGCAAAAGATCCTCTTGCCGGCCTTCGCTAGGTCAGTGGGTGTTAATGTGTTGATGGCTTATATTTGTGTGGATTCACTGAATATTACATTCTATCCATAGGAACTTTTTCCCCGAGATGTACAAAAACAAGTGGACCCTCTAATGATCATAATTAGTGTTAATAGCATTGGTATTAGATGTACCCTTGTTGACACTAATTTGGATCTCAATGTTTTTTGTATGGATCTATTAACTAAAATTAATATTGATTCTTCTTCTTTAGTTGCTTCTTTATACATTTGTGGATTTGATAATGTTGTTCGACAAGCCTTAGGCATGATAATCTTTCCCTTGCAGCTAGGACCCATTACCTTACCCACTTTATTGTACATGATTCCTAGCCCCTTACCTTACAACCTTCTTCTAGAAATACCTTTGATTCATGCTATGGAATTTTTCACTTCTACTTTGCATCCTTATTTAAAGTTTGTAGCTAATAATCAAGTGGTTACAATTAAAGCTAACCCTAAAGTATTCCACCATTATGAGTCAGAAGTTGTTGGTTGAGCCTCAATTGTTTTCACTCTTAATAGTTGTATCCCATCACTAATGTCTAATGTGACGACATGTTCCTTAGTAGTACCATCTATGGATATTTTCCTTGAAGTGAGCAGCCTAAAGAAAAAATTCCTAATTATTCCCCATATACTTCTTCTTCTCAATCAAATGCATGTCTTGGTGGTGATTAGGGATCATTGAACTTCTCTAAATTCTTCATTGGAGAGTACAAATGGAATCCCATCCACCCCATCTTCCAATAACTTCAAATAATTCCACTAAGAAAGTTTATCAACCTCTCGTTAAGAAGGAAAGTTGTGATCCCATCCAAGAACCTATTCATTCCCCTACTAAGGAGGGTAATCATGATTCCATTGAGAAGGGAAGTTGTGATCCCATCTAGGAACCTTGCCATTCCCCTATCAAGGAGGGTAATCACACTTCATCTAGAGAGGTTAATGCTTGTAATTCCAATGAGAAGGATGGTTGTGGTCTCATAGACTTGTTTGACACTCATTGGTGGAATGAAGCTCTCTATGTGAAACCACCTCCTTTCGAGGATTTGTAGACATGTTATGGCCTTGGATGTAGGCTCATTTATAAGTAAGGTCATAGGCATAAAGGTATTGGGAATATTGAACAAGTAATTTAGGTCCCTATCTAATTTAAGCCTTGCAAGTGTAACTTGGGACTTGGATGCTCTATTGAATAATCTAGACAAAAACCATGGTGGAGTGTTAATATGATTTCGGCTAAAACTATCAACCTACTTCACCCTGAACTGATAGAGGATAAAATATAACTTGATAATGTTCCTCCAGATCTCTTTTTCTTGGAGGAAGTGTTGGAAGAATTCTTAGGTGCCTATTCCCATTTTCCTCCTTTCACCATAAGCGACGATTCTCATATATACTTTGGAGAGTCTATTTTGAATATGGACAAGGAGGATCCTCTATCTAATGTTTATGATGGTGTCTTGATACCTCATCCTAAAGGCCATATTCCTCTCCTTAAGGGAGATACTACTAAAGTTTTCATGGATCCTAAATCCTCTAAAAAGGTTATTAAGATCAGAAAATACCTTTCTTCAAAATAAGCTAAAGAGAATTTAGATCTATTACATTCACATCCTGATATCTTTGCTTGGTCATATGAGAATATTCCTATTATTCATGAGTCCATAGTGGTCCATAATATCATCCTATGTCCCAATGCCAAACCTGTTAATCAAAAATTCTAAAAGATCAATCCTAAGGTGTCTTTTTTGGTTAAGATTAAGATAGAGAAGCGATTAAAAGCAAGCTTTATCCATCCTATAAACTATTCACCTTGTATTTTGAATATTGTTGTTGTTAGCAAACCTGATGGGTGTATTCATATTTGCATTGACTTTTGTGACCTTAATAAGGATTCTCTTAAAGATGATTTTATGTTTTCTAATATTGATTTTATTGTAGACTTGACTGCAAGCCATGCCTTGTTATCCTTCATGAATGGATTCTCAAGCTATAACCAGATTAATATTAATCCATAATATCAATATAAGACAAACTTCACTACCCCTTCGGGTACTTTCTGTTATGTGGTCATTCCATTTGGGTTAAAGAATGCAAGCAAGACTGGTGCAGGATCACCAATCCTTTCAATGAAGCTACTTTAGTGGTTTTATGAAGAGATGAGTCTAGGAGTTAGAGCCCAGAATGTTGGAGTGTTTTGAGTCTAAATAAGGTCTAATGTGACCATTTTTTATGTAATTGGCAACTTTGGGGTCTTTTGGATCTATATTGTAAAAGTTGTAAATCATGTTGAAAAGTAGTTAAGGTTGACAAAAGTTTTCAAGGAAGGAGAAATGTCATTTTCTTGTGTTAATTTAGGTTTTTAGGTTGAGTAAGGTCTAAATAGACCATTTGTAATGTTTTAGGTGATTAGGAGAGTCAAATTGCACATAATCCATAAAGTTGTAAAGAGGAAACCCAATGGTCATTTGGGTTTAAAAAGTAGTTGTAACTATTGAAGTTGGTGGGAAATTTTTTAAAAAGGTTTGTGAACTCAAAGGGTTGGTTGGTGAAGTTGATCATTGAGAAAAAGCAAAAAAATTTCATTGTTTACCTTTGCAAAATCTATGTTTTTCCAGAAATTTTGTTGTTTCTTGAACTATATGATTTTGTACAGGAAGATTGTGATATTTTATGGAGTGAAATGAGTGGGAAGTAGGCCTAACTTTCTTTTAGATTTGGTTTGAATTTTTTTCATTCATGTTTGCACTTTCTAGAGGAAAATTTCTCAAGGTAGGTCTGTATACCCTGTTTAAGGGTTTTTAACTAAAATCATGTTTTAAGGGACCATTTCAATGTCTCCATGACTTGTGACTAGTGAAATGGGTCCCATGGAGTTTATATAGATGCTAGGATTAAGGCTTTGTGAAGGGATAAAAGTGTAGGCGAATTTGAGTTGTTCTTGATGAAATTGAATGGAAAAGTGCATGAAAATGGAGGTTTTAGACTAGGGTTCGATGAAATATAAGAGGGAAGTAATATTTATGGAAATTTTAAGCATGTAAAGGCTTAAATAAGGGTGTTTGACTTGGTTTCAAGGTCTAGAAAGGTCTGTGAGATAGTTCTTCAATAAACCCTCAAAATAATAGCCTAAAACAAGGGTTTCTTGAATAGGCATTTAGGAAGGTGTGTCCCTACAAACAAATGGTGGATTTGGTGGTTTTAAAATTTTATGAGTGCTTCCCTATTGGCTTCTTGGGTTGGTTGAAATATTAGAGAGGTGTCTCTTTGTAAAATTGGCCTAATTCATGGCCTAGGTCAGTGTAGTAGACAAGATTTGAAGTTGTTGTTCCAATAGAGTTGCTTGAGATATTGAGGTATGTTATAAGTTGCTTTAATGGATCTCTAAAACTATAATGATTTGGTTGTTTGAGAGGGTTTAAAGTGAGTTTGGTTTAAGCTTCTGGGTCTATAGACCTACTAGCAAGGAAAGGTGTTTGAGTAAATAATTTCTCTTGTAAGGGTTTGAAGTGTTCAATACTTGTTGAATAGTGTTGGATTGGTGTTTTTTGTGTTGGAAGCCTCCTTGATTGTCATCATATGGTATCAGAGCATAGTTAGTAGGTATTGAAGGTGATAGGTTGAAATTTGCAAAGAGGAAGGTTGAAATATTGAGTAAGGAAAAGAAGGAAATTGGAGGAGTCAAGATGCCTCCTAAGGGAAGCATTGTTGTTAGGAAGATTGATCAACAAGCTAGAGAATTAGAAGCCTTAAAAAGAGAGATGGTTGCATTTGTTGGTGTAATTAATATTTAATTACACATTTGCATAAGTTTAATTAGGTAATATTTAATTCCTAGTTTTAGTTGTCATTCTTATCTTGTTGAGCTATCTTATTGCTCAAGATAAGATTAGGGTTATGCATCTTTGCTTTTATAAAGAAAATCATTATCTTGTAATTATGAATTCTCGAATAATATTATGTTGCACATTCTTTTGCAACCTCTTTGCTTTTTCTGATTTTCTCTTCTGTGGAAGGTCTTTTCGGTTTGCAATTCTGATCTTGGTTTCTAACCATGAGGTATGGACTCCGCACTGCGAATCACGCACCTCATGGAGAGAGGTGGGGGTGAACCCGCGGCCCCCACCATTATGTTTTAATTTTTTTTAAAATAAAAAAAATCCTATGTATTTTTTTATTGTTTAAAAAACAATTTTAAAATAAGGAAAATTGGGAAAATGTGCCAATAGGTGTTTGTTATTTTACTAACTTCGCATTTTAAAGCTGTTTGCCCATTATTTTAAACTCGCCATTTTCTCTCGATGGGTGTTTTGGCGTAAATTTAATGTCATGGCGGTTTTCCCTTTTAGAGTAGTTTTCACTAAATCCGGGTGTATTTTTTGCATACAATGTCCTTTTTCACAAACAAGATACCATTGGAAAGCTGATTCCGACGCCAATCCGATGGTGAAGGTGGATTCTTCTTAATTTTTTTCTCCAAATTTATTTTACAGGCCTTTGAACTCCAGATGTTTTTGTTTTCACTCCGGAGGGCATATCTTTTGACTCGGTGATCCTTTTTCGTCACTATTGCCATGTTGGAAAGCTGATTCAGTCCTCTACACAAATATAAGGTCTATTTTATTTTTCTATTTATGCATGTTTAGGATTCTCTCCTTTTACAATCGTTGGGTTATTGTAATAAATGAACTGAGATAAAGTTCCATTCAGGGGGGTTTCTTGCATAATAAATCTGATTAGAGTGTAGTTTTCACTTTGATCTCCATCTTCATATTGTTTTGATGGCAACTTGCATGAGTTTATCTAGTCTCTTAGTTTCTTTTGGCCACATCTTTGCTTAGCTTGACACATATCAGATTCATCGGTTCACACTTCAATTAAGAGATTATGTTTCTTGATCCTCATTGGTTGATTCTTCTTAGTTTGAGGGCCATGTTTTATGGTTAATGTTCGAGTCCTTTTGGTACTCCTTCTCATGGAAGAGTTTCAGTCCACAGTTTGGCATCGACATCAAGATACACAGTTTCCAGATTATGTCATCATCTCATCTACTGTTGCTTCACAGATTCTAGGGTTGTTCAGTTTGTGAGTTTTCTAGTGTTTCTGGCATTGGGTCATGTCACATTATCATGATTCTAGTTTGGTTTTCAGTTGTGACGGAAGTATCTTTCCTTGCTTGTCGGATTGCGGTTCAGTGTTACTCCACAGTGTTCTTCCAGTGCTTCTTTGCAACATTCATCTCATTGTAGGGGGGTTTTGTCCCAAGGTTTTCCTTCTCTACTTCATCATTGATTTGTAATGAGTACTTGATCAGGCCTCTTGTCGAGACTCATCTTTTGCATAATAATATGCTTCTCCTAAGTTGCACTTATGGGGGGTGTTGTGTAATTAATTATTAATTACACATTTGCCATAAGTTACTTAGGCATATTTAATTCCTAAGTTTTAGGTTCTTATCTTTATCTTTTGAGCTATCTTGTTGCTCAAGATAAGATTAGGGTTATCATTTTTGCTTTTATAAAGCAAATCATTATCTTGTAATTATGAATTCTCGAATAATATTATGTTGCACATCCTTTTGCAACCTCTCTACTTTTCTGATTTTCTCTGGAAGGTCTTTTCGGTTGCAAATCTGATCTTGGTTTCTAACGGCATTGAAGTATAAAGTTAGGGTTGATATGGATGAGAGTGATCTTTTGGAGATGAAGAAACTTCTAGTGAAGAGGAAGAGTTGGATCCATAGGATGTGAGGATGTTAAAGCTTTTGAAGGCTTCAAAAGGTGATGGACATGGAAAAATGGACTTGCCTATGTATGGGGCTAAACTAGATGGTGAAGAGCTCTTCGACTGGATAGGAGCCATGGAGAATTATTTTGAAAGTGAAGAGATAGATGAAGAACACAAGGTGAAGAAGGCTGAGACTAAGTTAAAAGGGAATGCTTTGCTGCGGTGAAACTTTGTGCAAGATGAAAGGCAGAAAAAGGGGAAGACCAAGATCACTTCTTGGGAGAGAATGAAGGAAAAAATCAAAGGTAAGTTCCTTCCTAATGATTACAATGTTCAATTTCTTAAAAAACTTCAAAAATATTAGGAAAAAGGACTTAGATGTGAAAGCATACACCGAGGAGTTCTATAGGTTAAGTATAAGAATAAAACATGAGGAAGATGAGGAAGAAATAATGGCAAGGTATCTTAATGGACTAAGGTATAATATCCAAGATGAAATAAGTTTGATGACACCAAAAATAGTTGAACAATGTTTTCAAATGGCTATAAGAGCAGAAGAGAAAGTGAAGAGGAGACAAGAGAAAGTAACAAGAGGAAGAGGTAGTATTTCTAGGGGTAGAGGTACATTTTCTACACCAAAACAATTCGATGAAGATCAAGGAGATGCTAGTAAAGGTAAAGAACAAGTGGTTGAATCTAGAGGTGGATGGAGAGGTGGAAGAACAAGTTTCAGGGGCAGAAATATTGTTCAAGGAAGTGTTTCAAATGTTTTTTTAGGAAGGTGTTATAACTGTGGTGAGTTTGGACATCCATCTTTTAAGTGTCCTAATAAGTTTGGTGCTACTTCTAGAGGGGGTGAGAGAAAAGGTGAAAAGAGAGTTCAAATTGTGAAAGAGGATGTAGAGGAAAGTGTTAATTCTCCAAGTTTTGATTGTGGACTAGAAGTTGGTGAATATTTGATGCTGCAAAGAAAACTCTTGAAAGCCTCCAAGGAGAAAGAACCATTACAAAGGAGAAATATTTTCAAGATCACCTCCAAGAGAAAAGGTAAAGTATGCAAGTTAGTGATAGATTCAGGCTCCATTGATAATATAATAACAAAGGAAATGGTAGATAAGTTGAGTTTGGTGAAGGTTCCTCATGAAACACCCTATAAGGTGTCATGGTTAAAAGATGATCAGTCACTTCTAGTCAATGAGCAGGATTTAGTTGAATTTCAGATTGGAAGGTACAAGGATAGGGTGCTTTGTGATGTTCTACCAATGCAATGTTGTCATTTGTTGCTTGGAAGGCCATGGAAATTTGATAAACATGTTGTGTATGATGGATGGGCTAATACATATCAGATTGAGCATGAGGGGAACACATTCATTTTCCTTCCATTGCAAGAAGAAACTAAAGAGTGGGTCAAAATAGCCAAGGTAATCATGATGGGTAATAAGGAGTATGTGCAGATTGAGGAAGTAAAGAATGATTAGGTGGAAACAATGACTAAGGTTACAAACATTAGGACATAAGTATTGAAGGTTGATGCATAGTTGGAAGGGAAAAATAATGAGAAGAAGAAGATGGAGACTGACCTAGAGAAGGCTAATGGTGAATTGTTGATGAAGAAGAAAGATGGGTTGAAAAAGGTTGATAAAATACTAATTGGAATAGTGTGCATCTTGTAGTGGTTGAAAAATTTGAAGGATAGTTAAGTCTGTGTAGGAAAAAGGCTCCTAAGATTGATGGTGCAGTAGTATGCAGGTTTGAAAGTGAAAGGGCTTTGAGGATAGTGACTTTGATGCCTAAATTCAAGGCAAAGGAAAGAGTGGAACTAGTAGAAGGGAAAGGCCAAAGTCATGGAGATAAGTATGTTGTATGGATAGGACAACGGGTAGTTAGTACAAGTTCTGCATGGTTCAAAGATGGAAGAGAGATTAGAACATGTTAAAAAAAGCAAGGGAGGCCTCATCAAGTTGGCCATAAACTCAAGGATGGTAAGTATAGAGCAAGATTTCAAAATTTACCAATCAAGGTATCTTTTGTAGGTCAAAGAAATGGAGCATTTAGAGGAGGAACAATGGAAGATCAGTTTCCAAAAGACATGGAAACCTTTTTAGGTAGTGTGTATGGTGCAGGAGCACCAATCCTTTCAATGAAGCTGCTTCAGTGGTTTTATGAAGAGTTGAGTCTAGGAGTTAAAGACTATAATGTTGGAGTGTTTTGAGTCTAAATAAGGTCTAATGTGACCAGTTTTTTATGTAATTGGCAACTTTGGGGTCTTTTGGATCTATATTGTAAAATTTATAAATCATGTTGAAAAGTTGTTAGGGTTGAAAAAACTTGTCAAGGAAGGAGAAATGTCATTTTATTGTGTTAAGTTAGGTTTTTAGGTTGAATAAGCTCTAAATAAACCATCTATAATGTTTTAGGTGATTAGGAGAGTCAAATTGCACATAATGCATAAAGTTGTAAAGAGGAAACCCAACAGTCATTTGGGTTCAAAAAGTAGTTGTAACTATTGAAGTTGGTGGGATTTTTTTTTAAAAAGGCTTATGAACTTGAAGGGTTGGTTGCTGAAGTTGATCATTGAGAAGAAGCAATAAAATTTCATTGTTTACCTTTGCAAAATCTATGTTTTTCTAGAAATTTTGTTGTTTCTTGAACTGTACAGTTCTATGCAAGAATATTGTGATCTTTTATGGAGTGAAATGTGTGGGTAGCAGGCCTAAATTACTTTTAGATTTGGTTTGAATAGTTTTCATTCATTTTTGTGCATTCTAGAGGTAGATTTCTCAAGGCAAGTTTGTATACCCTATTTAAGGGTTTGTAACACAAAATCATGTTTTAAGGAACCATTTCACTGACTGTATGGCCTGTGAATGATGAAATGGGTCCCATGGAGTTGGTCTAGATGCAAGGATGAAGGATTTGTGAAGGGAGAAAGATTTAGGGGAATTTGAGTTGCCGTTCTTGATGAAATTGAGTGCAAAAGTGCATGAAAATGGAGGTTTTAGAATAGGGTTTGATGAAATCTAAGAGGACAGTGATATTTCTAGAACTTTTAAGCATGTGCAGGCTTAAATAAGGTTGTTTGACTTGGTTTCAAGGTTTGGAAAGGTCTTTGAGATAGTTATTCAATAAACCCTCATAAGAATAGCTAAAAATAAGGGTTTCTTGAATAAGAATTTGGGAAGGTGTGTCCCTACAAAAAAATGGTTGATTTGGTGGTTTTGGAGGTTGGTGAGTGCTGCCCCATTGGTTTCTTGGATTGGTTACAATATTAGAGAGGTGTCTCTTTGTAAAATTGGCCTAATTCATGGCCTAGGCCAGTGTAGTAGACAAGATTTGAAGTTGTTCCAAAAGAGTTTCTTGAGATATAGAGGTATGTTATAAGTTTCTTTAATGGGTCTCTGAAACTATAAGGATTTGTATGTTTGAGAGGGTTTAGAGTGATTTTGGTTCAAGCTTCTGGGTCGGCAGAGCTACTAGCAAGGAAAGGTTTTTGAGCAAAGAATTTCTCTAAATAGTGTTGGATTGGTGTTGTTTGTGTTGGAAGCCTCCTTGATTGTCATCAAAGACTTACCAAAAGGCGATGACCCTAATATTTCATGACCATTCATAAAATCTTAGAAGACTACATTGATGACATCTTGGTGAAATCTATAACCTATCAAGATCATGTAGGAAATATTCATCTCATATTTAAAAGAATTTGACTCTATAAGATAAGGCTTAATCCTCTGAAGTGTGTCTTGGGTGTAGATGCAAGAAATTTTTTAGGATTTATATTTTCTCATCATGGAATTGAATTTTATACAAACAAAATTGATGCAATTGTTAACATGCCTCCACCTAGAAGAATTTCTAAATTACAAAGCCTGCAAGGGAAAATTTAGGAAATTCTTAGATTCATATCTTAGTTGGTTGATCATATCATTCATTTCACTCATCTTTTGAAGAAGGATGTCCACTTTATATGGGATGATGAGTGCCAAAAATATTTTGATTCAATTAAAAATTATCTAGCCAATCCTCTCATCTTAATGTCAACTATGTAGGATAGGCCCTTTTTTCTTTACCTTGTTGCATCACCGTACACTTTGGTAGCCTTTCTTGTTTAATATGATGATGATGGTAGAGAAAGAGATGTCCACCATATTAGTCATGTCCTTTTCAATTACAAAACCCATTATTCCACCATGAAGAAACAATATATCACTCTCGTCTTCATAATGTAGAAGTTAAGACATTATCTTCTTCATGCTAAAACACATGTCATTGTGAAAAGTGATCTTCTAAAGCATTTTTTTTCTAGTGCTGACCTTGCTAGAAGGTTCATGAAATGGGTAATGCTTCTTTCTGAGTTTGACATAAAGTTCACGACTCAAAAATCAATAAGGGTTCAAGAGGTTGATGGTCAACTGGAAGACACTCCTTCATCTCACTCCTTCCTTGGTCTAGACTTGTTTCTTGATGAATATATTTTTGCATTTAGTGATGATCTTGTATGGGATTGGTATTTTGATGGATCGAGATGTCATATTGGCTTTGGGGTAGGTGTAGTTTTTATCTCACCCAAAGGAAGGCTAGCACATCTCTCCTTTCAATTATAATTTCAATTTACTAATAATATTGTTGAGTACAAAGCCCTTATTATGGGCTTGTGTGTCGTGATCACATTAAACATTTTTTTTTTTCATACATGGTGACTCTAAGCTTATTGTGAACTAGATCACAGGGACATCAAGTTAAGCAAAGTAGTCTTAGTATTAGGATCTAGCTTTGTCCTTACTTGATTGATTCTCCTCTTGCATAATAGATAGTGTCCCTATGAGAGAAAACCAACACATGGATGTCATGGCAAGAACTATCTCCCCGGTGCCCTCAAATAAGGATACAAAAGAATACCACTTTTTGGTTCATATTCTCTACTCTCCTATTATTTATGATCAACCTAAATCTGATGCTCTTGTTGTTGAACAAAACAACTAAGAGGGGGGGTGAATTAGTTGTCACAGATTTAATCTCTTAATTCAATCTCTAAAACTAATTCTTAACACTACTTATATGATTAATCATCAAATTCCAATGCAAAAAATTAAATCCAAACATAATAACACCAAATTTATGTAGAAAACCCAATAAGGGAAAAACCATGGCAAGGATTAACTCACACTATAGAGAATATCAAAACCAATTACAAGAGGCTCACTACTTGTGAAACAAGGTTCACTGCCAAAATAAGTACTCACTATCTACAAAGAGGACTCACTATCCAATAGGGCTAACAACCCAGAGGGATCACTACCATAGAGATACAAAGAAGACAAAGAAGACTTGTTACGGAGAGACTACAATCCCAATGCAACAAAGGATTCCACCATAGTCACTTACATACATGCATGAATGATAAAGTTCACCTTTAGCTCACTACTTCTGAAAACTCAACATTAAGGATTCACACTTATATGAAACACTCGCATTACATACACTCACTAGATAGCATCAATGTCACATCTATCTACTCTTTTTCCTTTTTCATATCCCTCTTCTTTGCTCTTGTATATTTTTCACCACTAACTCATCCTATATTTATACAATCTTCAACTTTGAAACATAGCCAAAGTCAGCCATCTAAATTTAGATTCAAATTAGGTTGACACCAAAAAATCCTAGGGTTGAATTAGAATGAGGGCGACCCAAACACACGCTTCATAAGGAGCCAAATAGATCCAACATGATTCACTAACTTTGAAAGTAGTGTTCAACACAAGGTCAACCAAACTAGTGTAAACCACATAGAACCATTAAGCACAAACTTTCTAGATATCAAAATTATCTTCAACATAATCAAGGAAACTCAAATCTAGAAGCAAAAGTCATAAGACTTCATCAAAGAGAAATCTAGACCAACAACATTCCCCTTGGACCTCGACCAGAAACACATAAAACCACAGTTCACAACTGGTGAACATAACTCAAACTATACAATGAATCAATAGCTAAAATCTAGATATAACATCTTCTAACAACCAAGATCAACATATCTAAACCATACAAGCATAAGATCAAATCCAGAGCAAAAAATAGAGTAGCCACTTAGCACTTACAACATATATTCATTACAATTTTCTCAATATCCTCAACATATACAGCCAACAACCAGTTGATAACTAGTTGATTAGTTAAAATCAATTAAAACACCTTTAATCTTCACATTCTTGCAAAAATCTCCCCATTTTTCACTGATCGCAACACATTATGTGAAAAACCATCAAAGACAACATATTAGCTCTGAATACGCTTCTTAAGATTTGTCTTTCTATTTCTCCCCCTTAGTAGGTGATCTTTTGTATTCTTGCTCTTTTTCTTTACATGCCTCCTCTCCTTTTTCATTTTTTTTATTTATCATTTTCACATGATTCCTCTCCCCCTTTAACATCAATGGCAAATGAAAAAGATATTTTACATTGATTTCTCCTTTGACATAGAAAACATAATACTCACAATGACAACACCCGACACTACCTGCTCCTCCAGAGAGGTAGCCACCAAGACATCAGTCCAAAAGAAAGATACATCCATAGATCCACCAAACTAATGCATCTCCATATACATATAGTTCAAGAAATGATGAGAAATGACCCATAACTTCAACTGGAGATACTCAAAAGTATATTTAGGAAAAGCCTTCATGAAAATATTAGCCACCTGATCTTCTTGAAATCTATCCACAAGAGACAACATGCATAATATTTGGTCTAGTAGAAGTCAAATATAATAGTCTACCAACCATATATCTATACTTGCTCTAATCATCCTTAGGTGAAACATCATTTTTACCTAATTTTCAACCTATCACCATAAGAGTAAATATTGATTTGGAACCATCCATCTGAAACGTCTTCAACATCTCTCTTACATACTTAGACTGTGCAATAAAAATTCCTTTCTCTATTTGATTAATTTGTAGCCCAAGAAAGAAATTCATCTCTCTAAACATAGACATTTCAAATTCTTTCTGCATCTCTTCCACAAAAATATTGCACATATTTTCATTTCCTCCAAAGATAATGTCATCAACATACACAACTACAATCAAGATTTTGTCATTTTCAATCTTAAAATATAGATTACTATCTATTGTACCTTTATTTGAAACCTTGTTGAATCAAGTACATGTCTAACCTTGAATAAAAATCTCTAGGAGCTTGTTTCAATCCATATAAATCTTTCTTCAATCTACACACCATATCTAATTGATCTATTAACTGAAATTATCAGTTGTTCAATGTGGATTTCTTTTCTATTTTGCTACCATTTAAAATGCTAACTTGACATCCATTTGATAGACCTTAAAATATTTTGAGAAGAAATGTTAGGAACACTTTATATATTTCCATTCTTCTACTCATATGGCAAAAGTTTCCTGTAAATATATGCTTTCTACTTCAGAGGAGCCTTTACACACAAGCCTTTGATTTGTTCTTTAACAACTTATCCATTATCACCAACCTATTTTTGAACACCCACTTCAATCCAATAATGTTTTTATCTGTCAGTCTTGGGACCAATTCCCATGTTTCATTCTTCTCAATTTGTGTCAGTTCTTCTTTCATGGCTTTCATCTAATGTTCATCTTTACATGCTTCACTTACGGTCTTCAATTCAATCTTAGAAATTAAACACAGACTAATTTTAATAGTAGCTTTCTATTCTAGTTATCACAAATTTTTTTCTTGTCACCATTGTAAATTTATTCTTCTCTAATGATTTCTTCATACATCTAGTGTCTTAGGGGACATCACCAAAGAAATGTTCTTTCTCTTTTCATTTTTCATCCTACTCTCTTGCTCATCCTTTTCTTATGTTCTTCAATCTCTTCTTATATTCTTACACAATCGAAGTTCATTAGATTATTAATTCACTCAATTTTAATAGAATTCTTCATTGTCCTCATCAACTCCTTTTAACTTTTCAATTTCTACAATCTTCTCAGTCTTTATTGAAGCTAAATTGTGGGCCTTGATATTAGCATGGATATCCAAGAAAAAATTTCATCTCTTGCATCAAACTTTTCCAAAGTTTCTTCATCTCTTCTTATATTACATTTGCTTCCGAATACCTTGAAATACTTAGCAATAGGAATTTTTCCATGACATTGCTCTTAGGGAGTCTTTGTATTGTTTACTCTTGCTTGAACTTGATTGAATACATAAACAATAATATGAATAGATTATTTCCACAAAATTTTAACAACTCAAACTTCACTAATCATTGATCTTAGCAATTTTCTTGGAACTATTCCATTTTTTTTTCTTTCAACAACTCCATCTCTATTGAGGAGTTCTTGGGGTAGAAAATTGTATCTTTATTCCACGCACTTCACAAAACATATTAAACTCATGGGAGGTGAATTCTCCACCTCTTTCAAATCTTAAGCATTTTATCTTCAAGTTTACTTCATTTTAAACCATAGATTTGAATGTCTTGAATCTAACTAATGCATCCAAATTCTCTCTAAGAAATGTAACCCATTTATATCTAAAATAATCATCAATTAAAAGAATAAATTACCTTTCACCAAGCAGACTTCTCACTCTTGTAGGACCATGGATATTTGTATGCACTTAATCTAGTAGACCAGTAGTAGATTGTTCCTTTGATTTGTAATGATTTCTTGCTTGCTTTCTAAACTAACAATTCCTACAGATGGAATTAATAGGATTTGTAATTCTTGGTAAATATCTCATGGCCTAAACATCACTAATCCTCACAAAGTTATCAAAATTCATGTGACACATTCTCCAATGCCATAACCAACTTTCATTAATCTGAGTTATAAAACATCATCCATCAACACCCTTAAGTTGATAGACATTTCCTTCAAATTCCTTTCCTATAGTAATTAGTGTTTTGTATCCTTTCTAGATCTCACGTCTCTCATCCTTGAACACAAGATCATACCCCTTACTACACATCTAACCAAAACTCAAGATATTATGCCTTAAACCCTTAACATGGTAGACATCATCAGTATGTTGTTTTCCATCAAAACTTATTGAAGCTATCCCCAAGAGTTTAGCACTAGTATCATCTTCAAACATAACCATTTTTTATCATATTTTCTAATTTTAAGAAACTTACTTGTATCACAAGTCATGTGATGTGAAAAACCACTATCAACCACCCAATAATTATTTTCTTATTTAGCATGTAGGGCAGAGATAATCATACGTTCATTTTTCTCCTTCTCTGGAGGGCTTTCCTTTACCTATTTTTCATAATTAGCAGAAGTAGGTTCATCCTTAATCGCCAAGAACAAACATTCATTGCCACGGATCTCTTGTCATATCTTAATCTCATTAGATATACTAGCACCTCATTCACATAATATGCTTGTTAGTCTCTTCCTTTCCTTTCTCACATTTTTGTTTATTATTTTATCTCTTTTCCGATACTTTTACAACATAACGACCTATTTCCAATAACCAAGCATTTTAGGCACTCTTACCTTCATACTTCCCGAGCCTTCTCATTCTTTTCTTACAAAGTTAGTTTATTTCATCAAATTATTCTTCTTATCCGATTCCAATTTTTGTAGCCTTAAAAGTAGTATTTGATTCATTAATCCATTATTTAGACTTACTTTTCCATCTTATAAGGCATCAAAATCCAACAAAAGATCCTTAGTGTAGGTCTTATAATCTATAATTTTCCTCAATAGCACACACCTTATCACTATAAGCATCAAGAAGAGTTTTGAGAATCTTCTTCACAATCCTGGTTTCATCTATAGTAGCACCAAGTCCTTACATTCCAGTCACTATCTCATACAATCTCTGTACATAGGATTTAACATTCTCATCTTTAGAAATATGTAGAAGCTCAAATTGTGTCTCCAAATTTTACAATTTTTCCTCTTTAACTCTTTCATCACCTTCATGTGCTCTTTCCAAAGCATCCCAAACTTCCTTAGTAGTTTTCAAATTATGAACTTTAATCAACTTGGAATGTACCAGACTATTCTTCAAGATGTACTTTTCCTTATTGTTTGCTTCATGTGCTTTGATCTCTTTAGGTGTACTCAGACTATTAGTAGGAGTTTAAGGATTCATGTAAGCTTTCTACACATCATAACCACAATACTCTAGATATTCCTCTATCAATATTTTATAGATAGCATAGTTAGTTCCATCAAACCTTGGATAATCATAAATCATTTTGCTAGCCATCCCAAACCTTCCTCAAGTGGTTAAGCTCTTCACCAAGGAACCAAGCTCTAATACCAATTGTTGAAAAGGAAAACTAAGAAGGTGGTGAATCAATTGTCACATATTTAATATTTTAATTCAATCATCGAAACTAATTCTTAACACTACTTAAATTATTAATCATCAAATTCCAATGCAAAAACTTAAATCCAACACATGAACACAATAGCACCAAACTTATGTGGAAAACTAAATAATGGAAAAATCATGGTGAGAATTAACTCACACTATAGGGAATATCAAAACAGAATACAAGAGGCTCACTGCCTGTGAAACATGGCTCACT
>VDFB02261337.1:0-23965 GCA_007258455.2 Sequoia sempervirens | reverse complement strand
GAGTTGGATCCATAGGATGTGAGGATGTTAAAGCTTTTGAAGGATCACGAAAGGTGATGGACATGGAAAAATGGACTTGCCTATGTATGGGGCTAAACTAGATGGTGAAGAGCTCTTCGACTGGATAGGAGCCATGGAGAATTATTTTGAAAGTGAAGAGATAGATGAAGAACACAAGGTGAAGAAGGCTAAGACTAAGTTAAAAGGGAATGCCTTGCTGCGGTGAAACTTTGTGCAAGATGAAAGGCAGAAAAAGGGGAAGACCAAGATCACTTCTTGGGAGAGAATGAAGGAAAAAATCAAAGGTAAGTTCCTTCCTAATGATTACAATGTTCAATTTCTTAAAAAACTTCAAAAATATTAGGAAAAAGGACTTAGATGTGAAAGCATACACCGAGGAGTTCTATAGGTTAAGTATAAGAATAAAACATGAGGAAGATGAGGAAGAAATAATGGCAAGGTATCTTAATGGACTAAGGTATAATATCCAAGATGAAATAAGTTTGATGACACCAAAAATAGTTGAACAATGTTTTCAAATGGCTATAAGAGCAGAAGAGAAAGTGAAGAGGAGACAA
Organism: Sequoia sempervirens; assembly: GCA_007258455.2. Classification (NCBI taxonomy): domain Eukaryota; kingdom Viridiplantae; phylum Streptophyta; class Pinopsida; order Cupressales; family Cupressaceae; genus Sequoia; species Sequoia sempervirens. The sequence goes on along the minus strand of VDFB02261337.1, from coordinate 23,387 downwards.
GAGAAAGTAACAAGAGGAAGAGGTAGTATTTCTAGGGGTAGAGGTACATTTTCTACACCAAAACAATTCGATGAAGATCAAGGAGATGCTAGTAAAGGTAAAGAACAAGTGGTTGAATCTAGAGGTGGATGGAGAGGTGGAAGAACAAGTTTCAGGGGCAGAAATATTGTTCAAGGAAGTGTTTCAAATGTTTTTTTAGGAAGGTGTTATAACTGTGGTGAGTTTGGACATCCATCTTTTAAGTGTCCTAATAAGTTTGGTGCTACTTCTAGAGGGGGTGAGAGAAAAGGTGAAAAGAGAGTTCAAATTGTGAAAGAGGATGTAGAGGAAAGTGTTAATTCTCCAAGTTTTGATTGTGGACTAGAAGTTGGTGAATATTTGATGCTGCAAAGAAAACTCTTGAAAGCCTCCAAGGAGAAAGAACCATTACAAAGGAGAAATATTTTCAAGATCACCTCCAAGAGAAAAGGTAAAGTATGCAAGTTAGTGATAGATTCAGGCTCCATTGATAATATAATAACAAAGGAAATGGTAGATAAGTTGAGTTTGGTGAAGGTTCCTCATGAAACACCCTATAAGGTGTCATGGTTAAAAGATGATCAGTCACTTCTAGTCAATGAGCAGGATTTAGTTGAATTTCAGATTGGAAGGTACAAGGATAGGGTGCTTTGTGATGTTCTACCAATGCAATGTTGTCATTTGTTGCTTGGAAGGCCATGGAAATTTGATAAACATGTTGTGTATGATGGATGGGCTAATACATATCAGATTGAGCATGAGGGGAACACATTCATTTTCCTTCCATTGCAAGAAGAAACTAAAGAGTGGGTCAAAATAGCCAAGGTAATCATGATGGGTAATAAGGAGTATGTGCAGATTGAGGAAGTAAAGAATGATTAGGTGGAAACAATGACTAAGGTTACAAACATTAGGACATAAGTATTGAAGGTTGATGCATAGTTGGAAGGGAAAAATAATGAGAAGAAGAAGATGGAGACTGACCTAGAGAAGGCTAATGGTGAATTGTTGATGAAGAAGAAAGATGGGTTGAAAAAGGTTGATAAAATACTAATTGGAATAGTGTGCATCTTGTAGTGGTTGAAAAATTTGAAGGATAGTTAAGTCTGTGTAGGAAAAAGGCTCCTAAGATTGATGGTGCAGTAGTATGCAGGTTTGAAAGTGAAAGGGCTTTGAGGATAGTGACTTTGATGCCTAAATTCAAGGCAAAGGAAAGAGTGGAACTAGTAGAAGGGAAAGGCCAAAGTCATGGAGATAAGTATGTTGTATGGATAGGACAACGGGTAGTTAGTACAAGTTCTGCATGGTTCAAAGATGGAAGAGAGATTAGAACATGTTAAAAAAAGCAAGGGAGGCCTCATCAAGTTGGCCATAAACTCAAGGATGGTAAGTATAGAGCAAGATTTCAAAATTTACCAATCAAGGTATCTTTTGTAGGTCAAAGAAATGGAGCATTTAGAGGAGGAACAATGGAAGATCAGTTTCCAAAAGACATGGAAACCTTTTTAGGTAGTGTGTATGGTGCAGGAGCACCAATCCTTTCAATGAAGCTGCTTCAGTGGTTTTATGAAGAGTTGAGTCTAGGAGTTAAAGACTATAATGTTGGAGTGTTTTGAGTCTAAATAAGGTCTAATGTGACCAGTTTTTTATGTAATTGGCAACTTTGGGGTCTTTTGGATCTATATTGTAAAATTTATAAATCATGTTGAAAAGTTGTTAGGGTTGAAAAAACTTGTCAAGGAAGGAGAAATGTCATTTTATTGTGTTAAGTTAGGTTTTTAGGTTGAATAAGCTCTAAATAAACCATCTATAATGTTTTAGGTGATTAGGAGAGTCAAATTGCACATAATGCATAAAGTTGTAAAGAGGAAACCCAACAGTCATTTGGGTTCAAAAAGTAGTTGTAACTATTGAAGTTGGTGGGATTTTTTTTTAAAAAGGCTTATGAACTTGAAGGGTTGGTTGCTGAAGTTGATCATTGAGAAGAAGCAATAAAATTTCATTGTTTACCTTTGCAAAATCTATGTTTTTCTAGAAATTTTGTTGTTTCTTGAACTGTACAGTTCTATGCAAGAATATTGTGATCTTTTATGGAGTGAAATGTGTGGGTAGCAGGCCTAAATTACTTTTAGATTTGGTTTGAATAGTTTTCATTCATTTTTGTGCATTCTAGAGGTAGATTTCTCAAGGCAAGTTTGTATACCCTATTTAAGGGTTTGTAACACAAAATCATGTTTTAAGGAACCATTTCACTGACTGTATGGCCTGTGAATGATGAAATGGGTCCCATGGAGTTGGTCTAGATGCAAGGATGAAGGATTTGTGAAGGGAGAAAGATTTAGGGGAATTTGAGTTGCCGTTCTTGATGAAATTGAGTGCAAAAGTGCATGAAAATGGAGGTTTTAGAATAGGGTTTGATGAAATCTAAGAGGACAGTGATATTTCTAGAACTTTTAAGCATGTGCAGGCTTAAATAAGGTTGTTTGACTTGGTTTCAAGGTTTGGAAAGGTCTTTGAGATAGTTATTCAATAAACCCTCATAAGAATAGCCAAAAATAAGGGTTTCTTGAATAAGAATTTGGGAAGGTGTGTCCCTACAAAAAAATGGTTGATTTGGTGGTTTTGGAGGTTGGTGAGTGCTGCCCCATTGGTTTCTTGGATTGGTTACAATATTAGAGAGGTGTCTCTTTGTAAAATTGGCCTAATTCATGGCCTAGGCCAGTGTAGTAGACAAGATTTGAAGTTGTTCCAAAAGAGTTTCTTGAGATATAGAGGTATGTTATAAGTTGCTTTAATGGGTCTCTGAAACTATAAGGATTTGTATGTTTGAGAGGGTTTAGAGTGATTTTGGTTCAAGCTTCTGGGTCGGCAGACCTACTAGCAAGGAAAGGTTTTTGAGCAAAGAATTTCTCTAAATAGTGTTGGATTGGTGTTGTTTGTGTTGGAAGCCTCCTTGATTGTCATCAAAGACTTACCAAAAGGCGATGACCCTAATATTTCATGACCATTCATAAAATCTTAGAAGACTACATTGATGACATCTTGGTGAAATCTATAACCTATCAAGATCATGTAGGAAATATTCATCTCATATTTAAAAGAATTTGACTCTATAAGATAAGGCTTAATCCTCTGAAGTGTGTCTTGGGTGTAGATGCAAGAGAATTTTTAGGATTTATATTTTCTCATCATGGAATTGAATTTGATACAAACAAAATTGATGCAATTGTTAACATGCCTCCACCTAGAAGAATTTCTAAATTACAAAGCTTGCAAGGGAAAATTTAGGAAATTCTTAGATTCATATCTTAGTTGGTTGATCATACCATTCATTTCACTCATCTTTTGAAGAAATATGTCCACTTTATATGGGATGATGAGTGCCAAAAATATTTTGATTCAATTAAAAATTATCTAGCCAATCCTCTCGTCTTAATGTCAACTATGTAGGATAGGCCCTTTTTTCTTTACCTTGTTGCATCACCGTACACTTTGGTAGCCTTTCTTGTTCAATATGATGATGATGGTAGAGAAAGAGATGTCCACCATATTAGTCATGTCCTTTTCAATTACAAAACCCATTATTCCACCATGAAGAAATAATATATCACTCTCGTCTTCATAATGTAGAAGTTAAGACATTATCTTCTTCATGCTAAAACACATGTCATTGTGAAAAGTGATCTTCTGAAGCATTTGTTTTCTAGTGCTAACCTTGCTAGAAGGTTCATGAAATGGGTAATGCTTCTTTCTGAGTTTGACATAAATTTCACGACTCAAAAATCAATAAAGGTTCAAGAGGTTGATGATCAACTGGAAGATGCTCCTTCATCTCACTCCTTCCTTGGTCTGGACTTGTTTCTTGATGAATATATTTTTGCATTTAGTGATGATCTTGTATGGGATTGGTATTTTGATGGATAGGTGTAGTTTTGATCTCACCCAAAGGAAGGATAGCACCTCTCTCCTTTCAATTATAATTTCAATTTACTAATAATATTGTTGAGTATGAAGCCCTTATTATGGGCTTGTGTGTCGTGATCACATTAAACATTTTTTTTTTTCATACATGGTGACTCTAAGCTTATTGTGAACTAGATCACAGGGACATATCAAGTTAAGCAAAGTAGTCTTAGTATTAGGATCTAGCTTTGTCCTTGATTGATTCTCCTCTTTCATAATAGATAGTGTCCCTATGAGAGAAAACCAACACATGGATGTCATGGCAAGAACTATCTCCCCGGTGCCCTCAAATAAGGATACAAAAGAATACCACTTTTTGGTTCATATTCTCTACTCTCCTATTATTTATGATCAACCTAAATCTGATGCTCTTGTTGTTGAACAAAACAACTAAGAGGGGGGGTGAATTAGTTGTCACAGATTTAATCTCTTAATTCAATCTCTAAAACTAATTCTTAACACTACTTATATGATTAATCATCAAATTCCAATGCAAAAAATTAAATCCAAACATAATAACACCAAATTTATGTAGAAAACCCAATAAGGGAAAAACCATGGCAAGGATTAACTCACACTATAGAGAATATCAAAACCAATTACAAGAGGCTCACTACTTGTGAAACAAGGTTCACTGCCAAAATAAGGACTCACTATCTAGAAAGAGGACTCACTATCCAATAGGGCTAACAACCCAGAGGGATCACTACCATAGAGATACAAAGAAGACAAAGAAGACTTGTTATGGAGAGACTACAATCCCAATGCAACAAAGGATTCCACCATAGTCACTTACAGACATGCATAAATGATAAAGTTCACCTTTAGCTCACTACTTCTAAAAACTCAACATTAAGGATTCACACTTATATGAAACACTCACATTACATACACTCATTGGATAGCATCAATGTCACATCTATCTACTCTTTTTCCTTTTTCATATCCCTCTTCTTTTCTCTTGTATATTTTTCACCACTAACTCATCCTATATTTATACAATCTTCAACTTTGAAACATAGCCAAAGTCAGCCATCTAAATTTAGATTCAAATTAGGTTGACTCCAAAAAATCCTAAGGTTGAATTAGAATGAGGGTGACCCAAACACACACTTCATAAGGATCCAAATAGATCCAACATGATTCACTAACTTTGAAAGTAGTGTTCAACACAAGGTCAGCCAAACTAGTGTAAACCACATAGAACCATTAAGCACAAACTTTCCAGATATCAAAATTATCTTCAACATAATCAAGGAAACTCAAATATAGAAGCAAAAGTCATAAGACTTCATCAAAGAGAAATCTGGACCAACAACATTCCCCTTGGACCTCAACCAGAAACACATAAAACCACAGTTCACAACTGGTGAACATAACTCAGACTATACAATGAATCAATAGCTAAAATCTAGATATAACATCTTCTAACAACCAAGATCAACATATCTAAACCATACAAGCATAAGATCAAATCCAGGGCAAAAAATAGAGTAGCCACTCTGCACTTGCAACATATCTTCATTACAATTTTCTCAATATCCTCAACATATACAGCCAACAACCAGTTGATAACTAGTTGATTAGTCAAAATCAATTAAAACACCTTTAATCTTCACATTCTTGCAAAAATCTCCCCATTTTTCACTGATCGCAACACATTATGTGAAAAACCATCAAAGACAACATATTAGCTCTGAATACGCTTCTTAAGATTTGTCTTTCTATTTCTCCCCCTTAGTAGGTGATCTTTTGTATTCTTGCTCTTTTTCTTTACATGCCTCCTCTCCTTTTTCATTTTTTTTATTTATCATTTTCACATGATTCCTCTCCCCCTTTAACATCAATGGAAAATGAAAAAGATATTTTACATTGATTTCTCCTTTGACATAGAAAACATAATACTCACAATGACAACACCTGACACTACCTGCTCCTCCAGAGAGGTAGCCACCAAGACATCAGTCCAAAAGAAAGATACATCCATAGATCCACCAAACTGACGCATCTCCATATACATATAGTTCAAGAAAGGATGAGAAATGACCCATAACTTCAACTGGAGATACTCAAAAGTATCTTTAGGAAAAGCCTTCATGAAAATATTAGCCACCTGATCTTCTTGAAATCTATCCACAAGAGACAACATGCATAATATTTGGTCTAGTAGAAGTCAAATATAATAGTCTACCAACCATATATCTATACTTGTTCTAATCATCCTTAGGTGAAACATCATTTTTACCTAATTTTCAACCTATCACCATAAGAGTAAATACTGATTTGGAACCATCCATCTGAAACGTCTTCAACATCTCTCTTACATACTTAGACTATGCAATAAAAATTCCTTTCTCTATTTGATTAATTTGTAGCCCAAGAAAGAAATTCATCTCTCTAAACATAGACATTTCAAATTCTTTCTGCATCTCTTCCACAAAAATATTGCACATATTTTCATTTCCTCCAAAGATAATGTCATCAACATACACAACTACAATTAAGATTTTGTCATTTTCAATCTTAAAATATAGATTACTATCTATTGTACCTTTGTTGAAACCTTGTTGAATCAAGTACATGTCTAACCTTGAATAAAAATCTCTAGGAGCTTGTTTCAATCCATATAAATCTTTCTTCAATCTATACACCATATCTGATTGATCTATTAACTGAAATTCTTTCGATTGTTCCATGTGGACTTCTTCTAGCTCACCATTTAAAAATGCTAACTTGACATCCATTTGATAGACCTTAAAATACTTTTGAGAAGAAAATGCTAGGAACATCCTTATAGCTTCCATTCTTTCTACCAAGGAAAAAGTTTCCTGAAAATATATGCCTTCTACTTGTGAGTAGCCTTTACACACAAGCCTTGATTTGTTTCTAACAACTTATCCATTCTCATTCAACTTATTTTTGAACACCCACTTCGATCCAATAATGTTTTTATCTACTGATCTTGGGACCAATTCCTAAGTTTTATTCTTCTCAATTTGCATAAGTTCTTCTTTCATGGAATCCATCCAATGTTCATCTTTACAAGCTTCACTTACAGTCTTTAGTTTAATCTCAGAATGTAAACATAGATTCACTTCAATAGCAGCTTTGCTTCTAGTTAATACACATTTTGTCTTGTCACCAATAAATTGATTTTCTGAATGATTCTTCTATACATATCTAGGTGTCTTAGGGGACATCACTGAAGCATGTTCTTCTCTTTCATTTTGTTCATCCTACTTCTCTTTCTCATCATTTTTATGTTCTTCAATCTCTTCTATTCTTACACAATCAGGTTCATTAGATACATATCCATCAATGTCAATAGAATTCTTCATTGTCTCATCAACCTTGAAATTTTCACTCTCTACAATCTTTCTCAGTATTTTATTGAAAATTGTATGCCTTGATATTAGTCTAATATCCAAGAAAAATTCCTTCATCACTTCTTGCATCAAACTTTCCCAAAGTTTCTTCATCTCTTCTGATATATGTTCATTTTCTTTTGAATAGCTTGAAATACTTAATAGTAGGAATTCTTCCATGCCATAGCTAATAGGGAGTCTTTGTACTATTTTCTCTTGCTTGAACTTGATTGAATACATAAACAACAATATGAATAGCTTCTTTCCAATAAACTTCTAATAACCCAACCTCACTAATCATTGATCTATCAACTTCTTGAACCATTCTATTTTTTCTTTCAACAACTCAATTCTATTGAGGAGTTCTTGGGGTAGATAACTATCTCTTTATTCCATGCACTTCATAAAACATATTAAACTCATGGGAGGTGAATTCTCCACCTCTTTCAGACCTTAAGCATTTTATATTCAAGTTTACTTCATTTTCAAAAATATATTTGAATGTCTTAAATCTGTCTAATGCATCTAATTTCTCTCTAAAACATGCAATCCATGTATATCTAAAATAATCATCAATTAAAAGAATAAATTACCTTTCACCAAGCAGACTTCTCACTCTTGTAGGACCATGGATATTTGTATACACTTAATCTAGTAGACCAGTAGTATATTGTTCCTTTGATTTGTAATGATTTCTTGCTTGCTTTCTAAACTAACAATTCCTATAGATGGCATTAATAGGATTTGTAATTCTTGGTAAATATCTCATGGCCTAAACATCACTAATCCTCACAAAGTTATCAAAATTCATGTGACACATTCTCCAATGCCATAACCAACTTTCATTAATTTGAGTTATAAAACATCATCCATCAACACCCTTAAGTTGATAGATATTTCCTTCAAATTTCTTTCCTATAGTAATCAGTGTTTTGTATCCTTTCCAGATCTCACATCTCTCATCCTTGAACACAAGATCATACCCCTTACTACACATCTAACCAAAACTCAAGATATTATGCCTTAAACCCTTAACATGGTAGACATCATCAGTATGTTGTTTTCCATCAAAACTTATTGAAGCTATCCCCAAGAGTTTAGCACTAGTATCATCTTCAAACATAACCATTTTTTTATCATATTTTCTAATTTTAACAAACTTACTTGTATCACAAGTCATGTGATGTGAAAAACCACTATCAACCACCCAATAATTATTTTCTTATTTAGCATGTAGGGCAGAGATAATCATACGTTCATTTTTCTCCTTCTCTGGAGGGCTTTCCTTTACCTATTTTTCATAATTAGCAGAAGTAGGTTCATCCTTAATCGCCAAGAACAAACATTCATTGTCATCAAGATCTTCATATTCAGAATCTCCATTAGATATACTAGCATTCTCATTCACATAATATGCTTTGTTAATCTTCTTTCCTTTCCTTTCTTTCTCATATTTTTGTTTATTATTTTTAGCTCTTTCCGGACACTTTGCAGCATAATGACCTATTTCTCCACAACTAAAGCATTTAAAGGGTACCTTAACTTCATACTTCCTAGAGCCTTTCCTCATTCTTCTTACAAAGTTAGCTTCTATTTCATCAAATTCTTCTTCATTTGGATCTCCAGCTTTTGTAGCCTTAAAAGTAGTATTTGATTCACATCCATTCTTTAGATTCAGTTTCTTCACCTTATAAGGTATCAAAAATCCCCAAAAAAATCCTTAATGTAGGTCTTATAATATACTCTTCTCAATAGCACACACCTTATCACTATAAGCATCAAGAAGAGTTTTGAGAATCTTCTTCACAATCCTGGTTTCATCTATAGTAGCACCAAGTCCTTACATTCCAGTCACTATCTCATACAATCTCTGTACATAGGATTTAACATTCTCATCTTTAGAAATATGTAGAAGCTCAAATTGTGTCTCCAAATTTTACAATTTTTCCTCTTTAACTCTTTCATCACCTTCATGTGCTCTTTCCAAAGCATCCCAAACTTCCTTAGTAGTTTTCAAATTATGAACTTTAATCAACTTGGAATGTACCAGACTATTCTTCAAGATGTACTTTTCCTTATTGTTTGCTTCATGTGCTTTGATCTCTTTAGGTGTACTCAGACTATTAGTAGGAGTTTAAGGATTCATGTAAGCTTTCTACACATCATAACCACAATACTCTAGATATTCCTCTATCAATATTTTATAGATAGCATAGTTAGTTCCATCAAACCTTGGATAATCATAAATCATTTTGCTAGCCATCCCAAACCTTCCTCAAGTGGTTAAGCTCTTCACCAAGGAACCAAGCTCTAATACCAATTGTTGAAAAGGAAAACTAAGAAGGTGGTGAATCAATTGTCACATATTTAATATTTTAATTCAATCATCGAAACTAATTCTTAACACTACTTAAATTATTAATCATCAAATTCCAATGCAAAAACTTAAATCCAACACATGAACACAATAGCACCAAACTTATGTGGAAAACTAAATAATGGAAAAATCATGGTGAGAATTAACTCACACTATAGGGAATATCAAAACAGAATACAAGAGGCTCACTGCCTGTGAAACATGGCTCACTACCAAAATAAGGACTCATTGTCCGAAACAAGGACTCACTATCCAATAGGGCTAACAACTCAGAGGGCTCACTACCACAAAGATACAAAGAAGACTTGTTACAAAGAGACTACAATCCCAATGCAACAAAGGATTCACCACAATCACTTGTAGACATGCATGAATGATAAAGTTCACCTTTAGCTCATTGCTTCCAGAAGCTCAACATTAATCCTTCACATTGATTTGCCACACTCACATTACATACACTCACTAGATAGCATCAATGTTGCATCTATCTACTCTTTTTCCTCTCTCTTATCTCTCTTCTTCACTCTTGTATATTTTTCACCACTAACTCATCCTGTATTTATACCATATTCAACTTTGAAATATATCCAAAGTCGGCCATCCAAATTCATATTCAAATTAGTTCATAACCAAAACATCCTAAGGTGGAATCAAAATGAGGGTGACCCAAACAACATGATTCATAGGGATGCAAATAGATCCAACACACTTCACTAACTCTGAAAGTAGTGTTCAACACAAGGTCAGCTAAACCAATGTAAAACACATAGAACCATTAAGCACAAACTTTCCAAATGCTAAAATTATCTTCAACACAATTAAGGAAACTCAAATCTAGAACCACAAGTCATAAAACTTCATCAAAGAGAAATCCAAACCAACAACATTCCTCCTGAACCTCAACTAGAAACACAAAAAACCACAGTTCACAACTGGTGAACATAACTTGCACCGTACAATAAATGAACAGCCAAAATTTTGGATATAGCATCTTCTAACAACCAAGAACAACATATCTGAACCATACAAACATAGGAGGAAATCTGGAGGAAAAACAAGAGCAACCAATAAACACTTGCAACATATCTTCATTACAATTTTCTCAATATCCTCAACATATACTACCAATAGCAACCAATTGATAACTAGTTGATTATTCGACATCAATGACAACCCTTTAATCTTTCGATTCTTGCAACACTTGTATGTGCATGTAGACTCAGGAGAATGGTACTCTAGCATCTAAAACTATATGATGACTGAAAACTTTTCTGATAATGCAACAAATAATGATCGCACTCGGATATGAAATTTTTCGGTCGATTACATTGTACTATGAAATGTTCTTTATCAAAAATCCTATAATGGTCTTCTTCTTTGGTGTCTCACTAAAGTGGAAATATCCTTTTCCCTTAAGGAATCCCATTCAATTTCTAGGGTTGGAAATTTTGGTGCTAAATCCCTAGTGCAAAAGTTGATCCAAATGGGATACTTTTGGTAGATAATGGAACAAAATTCCTTTAATTTTTTTAAGAAGTTTCTGCAATGTCAACAACATAGTCATCTCATTCACACTCCTAGTCAAGAGCTACAAAATCATACCTAACCTTGGCCATTCATAAAATGGACATTGGATATTATTAGAAATATATCACCTCCTTCTTCTAAAGGACATGTCTTTATCATTATCACTACCAATTACTTCATGAAGTGGGTCTAAGCTATCCTCCCTCGATCCACGAATGTTGAAGCTATTTGTAGCTTTCTTCTGAACAATATCATTGCTCACTTCAAGTTGCCTTCTACCTTTATTTTTGAAAATGGTATGCCATTCAAGAACAAGGAAGTGAATCAATTTATGGAGAAATTTCATATTAAGCATAGATTTTCTACACCATATTATCCTCAATTTAATGGCCAATTAAAATCATCTAATAAAATTCTTGAGCTTATTCTTTGAAAATAGTAAATAAACATGGTAAGGATTGGCATATTCAATTGATGTATGCTTTGTGGGCCTATCACATGAGTGTGCATACGACGATGAGAACAACACCATACAACACCATATATAGTGTTGAAGCTATCATTCCTTTAGAGTTGGAGATTTCATCTTTGTGGAGCTCTCTTAAAGGGTTAATTGATGACAAAACATATTGATCCAATCATTTGCACCAACTTTAGTTTCTTGATGAGTTCCAATTGCAAGCCCTTGACCACCTTAAAGCTTATCAATGATCATTGTCTAGGAAATATAATCAAGGTGTCCTTCCTATAACTTTCAAGGTAGGTGACCTAGTTTTTTATGAGGATCAAATAAATGTAAGTGTGTCACCTAACCAAAGGGGAAAATTTAGTCCTAATTGATTAATCCCTTACATTGACACCTTTGTGTATGGATCTAGTGCCTATATATTTTCATCTATGGATGGGAAGACTCTAAAAGAAGTTGTTAATACAATGCATCTTCATTAATACTATGCATAGTGCTTATGTGTCATGTGTGTAACACTCACCCCTCAAGGTTTTAGTGTGTCATATGTTGTAAATCCTTCATTAATACATTTCTTTTGTACTATGATGTAACCATGTGTGTGTGTGATACATACATATGTGTGTTCTACTATGCTATGTATCCATGCATTATATTACATCTTTTAGTTAGGAAATTATACCATCATTGTATTTAATTAAAATACATCCATGTTTGTTTATTAAATCATGAAAACATCTAATCTAAGCATAAATCCATATGTATAACATCCATCACATAATCATACATGAAAGTAAAGAAGCATACACATGAAATGAGAAACACCATAATGTCAAAACCAATATCTCATGTATATATATATATCAAATGTCATGTATATATATAATTCCACTATCATCAAAAAATAAGTGGTGGTTGTACATATATATCAATGTCTATACAACCAAATGATCTACAAAACATATGTGTCATCGATAAAAAATGATATACAAAATTAGGTCTCTAAACCCTAGGTGCATGGCTCTTGAAGCCCTCTAGACCTAGTGGTGGTTATCATAAAGGCTGAATAGTGGAGATAGAGTAGGACCTATGCAACTGCAAACCACATACCACTACACATAGTCCTCTAATATCTCCTTGTAGGGAGGCTATCTAGAGCTTGACTCATTTGAGTGCATCTTGTAGCTGTTGATCCCCTATCGGTATCACCATTGCTACCTTCCCTATGAGGTCATTGAGCTAGCCCTTTAGAGCATCATGTGCTTTCTCGATTCTATCATCTCTCATCATGGCCAAATCTCAATTGAAAAGGTCAATCCACAACTCCACCAACACCTAGTATCTCTATCCTATAGTATTCATGGAATCAATGCTCCTCTAGGCGATCTCTGGCTATCCCTCCTTGTACACCATCCTCAAGACCATGACTAGCTCAAAAAGGTGGGTATGTCACCCCACTGAAGCTAGCTAGTATGCATCTAGAATGAACTCCTAGATAGGTATGGCTGGGGCCATCTCTAATATGCACTATGCTATAAATGTAGTCCATCCTTGTGTGTCCTCTACATCTATAGAGAAAATGGACCCATTAGTACCATGTGATGTATGTGCATGAAAAAAATTAAAATGGATACATATGAGATGAAAAGGAAATGAAATAACATAAGAAAATGTTGTAGTTAGGTCCCCAGCCTGCCAATGCGGATCAAGGGGAGTGGAGATGCTAGGTCCAATGCCTCTTGCACTAGATGATGTTAGTGGCACTGGAAGGGCCACTACTGGGTCAATGGATGTAGCCGGTATTGCCACAGAGACTAGGATAGCATTCAAAGGAGAGGAAATCCTCCACTGCTACCTCATCCTTGCCTCCGTTGTGCAAACTTACTACTCCTACTACTCTTGTAGCCCACCTTGACCTCTGTGTCCCCGTTGCCTTACTAGTACATTTCCCTACACACTCAAATCCCCCTGGAGGCATATATTGTAAAAAATAGTGTAGGATGATGTATGTGATGGTTAGACAGTGAAGGTATCCTAGCCACATGGCACTCCTCATAGCCCATGAGTATGAAGGGACCATGGGTGGGATATCCTAGATGATCTCATATTACCGCATAACCCTTTGCCAGTAAGAGGGCATGATAACATAATCTATATGACAAAGAAAAAAATAATTGCACTATAGGTTCCTTAGGTACCTATGATTGTTGACCCATCTTAACCACTTTTAGGGTAATCACTAGTGAATCTATTCAATCCTCAAGGTGTCAAACTGCAATTGCAACAACTATAAATCTCCATGTCACCATTGCATCACCAACACGTACCAGTGGGCCATATGTATTAAGTAATCTCTCACCTAGGGAATTCTTGTTGGTCACATGGATGCGATGTAAGATAATTCAAACACCTATAGTAATGTGTAAGCTATGAGTCCAGTGTACTCATAGTGCACATACCTGCCTAGCTCCTAGTACAAGTGTGCTAGCATACTCGAGCCCCATGTAAAAATTGTCTGATGTTACTCCATCAATCTAATGGTATGCACAATTCCCCATGAAGATGAGAGCCCCACACATCCATCGTTATTCACATGGCTAGTGTGACCAACATCACTCACCATACCAATGGAATCGCTATGCTTCCCTACTCAAACCAATAGATATAAATGTGGTTGGTGTCATCATCACCCTAGTCCTAGCTTGAGTAGTATCTAACCCCCTCTATCTACTAGTGCTGAGAGAACACATCATCCATCATCACCCACCATCCATGGATGGAGAGACCAAGGATGCAGTACACATCATCTAAGGTGGCAGTCATCTCACCCATCGATAGGAAAAATGTTGATGTGGTGGAATCCCACCACTCCATCATCTCCATGAGCATGCGATCATGATATAGCATCTCATACATGGTGTAATGAAATAACTTGCACAATAGAAGAAGATGATATGAAATATGCTACAAATACTTGATAATAACTAAGAATAACAAGCCACTTCGAGGGGGAAAACCTCCAAATATCTCTAATAAGAACACACTTCATAATATGATGATGAAATAAGACTCACACCCTCCTATATATACCTATTTATGCCTAGGATATCACCTAGGCTGACTTAGACACCCCTATATAAGCCCTAGGCTGACCTAACCAACTAAATAATATTATAATAATGATAACATGACTTAATTAGGAGTTAAGTTATCCACAAGCTGACTATTCATAACCTAATGTACACCAATATTAAGGGTGTAGTATGTTCCCTCTTCAAAGAAGCATTTTCCTCAATGCTAATCAAGTGTGGATTCTTTTGAATGAACTCAACATCCTCCCATGTGGCATCTTCAGCTAGTAAATTCTTCCATTGGATGAGATACTCAGTGAGAATTTATTCCTGAACTTCTTGTGAATGTTTGACGAATGCACTTTGGTTCCAAAATTATTATTCTTTCTTCATCAAGCTCTAGTAGTGTTTTTTAATTGGAATATTATCCCAATTACCTTCTTCAAACAAGAGACATGAAAAACTAGATGTATCTTTGTTGCTGGTGACAAGTCTAGCTTGTAGGAAACACTACTGATCTTTTGCATGATTTGGTATGGCCCATAATACCTTGGAGAAAACTTATTATTCTTTTTTAGTTGCTTCAGTGAGATTTTCTTATAAGGATGCAATCTCAAGAAGACCCAATCTCCAACTTCAAAAATTCTTTCACTACGATGTTGTTTCACCTATTGTTTCATTCGATTTTGTTTCATGGCTAAATTATCCTTGAGTCCTGAAAGTACCTGTTGGTTATGAATCAAGTGGTCCTCTACTTCCTGAACTCTTTGTGACACCTTTAATGATGATGTGATGGAAGGAGGATGATATCCATAAAGTTCCAAAAATGGAGATATTTTTGGTGAGTTATGAAAAGAAGTGTCATACCACCATTATGTAAGTGGTAGACAATCTACCCATTGAGACTGTTTCTCTGAAGTGAAACAACATAGATATCCTTCCAAACATTTATTAACAACCTCAATTTGGCCATCTAATTGAGGGTGGTATGAAGAGCTATGAGCTAATTGAGTACCCAAAAATGAGAATAAATCTTTCCAAAAGTGACTAGTGAAGATAGGATCACTATCATTAACAATAACCTTAGGTGTACCATGTACCTTTTGGGTATCCTCCAAAATAACTTTTTCCATTTCACTTGTTGTAAAAGATGAGATAATTCAATGAAATGTGCATATTTAGTGAGGAAATCAACTACTACCATGATGACATTATGACCTTTATATTTGGGAAGCCCTATGATGAAGTCCATAGATACCTCTTCCCAATGCTGGCTAGGAATAGATAAGGGTTGCAAGAGACCTAGTGTCTTAATTGTCTCCCTTTATTCCTTTGACAAGCCAAACATTTAGCACAAATTTTTGAACATCACCTTTTAGCCCTTCCCAAAAAAATATTGCTTGACTCGATGATATGTCTTCAAAAATCCTAAATGACCACCAACTGGAGACTCATGCAGCTTTGTGAGAATCTTGTGTTTAAGAGTGGAATTCTTGTAGAGATACAAACACTTTTTATACCAAAGAGTATCTCCCTTCCAACAAAACTTATCTGAACTACTACAATCACTTTTTAATTGCTAGATAAGATTACTTGTTGCAATATCATTTTTCCACTCTACTTTGGCTTCCTCCAGCCAATTTTCTTGTAATATTGTACAAGGCTTCATCTTTCTAATCCTTCCTTGAAAGTGCATCTACTACAATATTTTCTTTCCCTTTCTTATATACAATCTCAAAGTCATATCCTAACATCTTAGTGACCCATTTTTGTTGCTCTTCAGAAGATAGTCTTTGTTCCAAAAAATATTTTAGGCTATCATGATCTGTCTTAACCTTAAAGTGTCTACCCATTAGATAAAGCTCTATTGTTTAAATACATGAAGGATCACTAATTTCCTTTTCCTGGCAAATAGGTTTTAGGTGATTAATACCCTTTTAATTGATGACTCAAAATAAATTGGTTGAACTTATTGCATGAGAACTGCTCCTATCCCATTTCCAGAAGCATCACATTTTGAATTCTTTGGTGAAGTCAGGAGTGGTAAGAACTGGAGTTGTACATAGAGCCTCCTTCAATCTCTCAAATTTTACATTAGTGGACTCATTCTAATGAAAATAATCCTTCCACAATAGAGTAGTGAGAGGCATTGCTATACGACCATAATTCTTCACAAATCTTATGTAGTACCCTATCAATCCCAAGAAACCCCTTAGTTTCTTAATGTTTTTTGGAATAGGCCATTCCATGATAGCCTTAATTTTTTTAGGGTCCACCTTTACTCCTTCATGTGAAACTATGTGTCCCAAATACTCAACCTCCTTAAGACCAAAATAACACTTGGATGGATTAGCATAGATTTGATGATATTTGAGTATTTATAATGATTGATCTACATGCTACAAATATCCTTCTGAAGTCTTGCTATAAATCAATATGTTGTCAAAGAACACTAACACAAACTTTCTCAATAACTTCTTAAAAATGGAATTCATCAAACTTTAGAATGTAGATGGTGCATTGGTAAGACCAAATGGAATCACCAAAAATTCATAATAACCCTCATGAGTATGAAATTCTATCTTACAAATATCTTCCTCCTTCATTTGAATCTAGTGATAACCAGATCTAAGATCTAACTTGGTAAAATGCATAGCTCTGTTCAATTATCTAGAAAATCATGAATGACTAGAATAGGAAAATTATCTTTAATGGTGTACATGTTGATATCTCTATAATCTAGACACATGTTCCAATTTTCATCCTTCTTACATACCATCACCATAGGAAAGGAGTAAGCACTTTGGCTATGCTTGATAATTCCCACCTCCAGCATCTCCTCAACAATTTTTTCTATCTCACTTTTTGTATGTGTTGGTACCTATAAGGTCTAATGTTCAATGGTTGGCTCCCTGGAACTAGTTGTATTGCATGATCATGATCCCTCTTAAGAGAAAGTCCTTTAGGCATATCTCCAAGAACAACCGAGTGACGATCAATTATTGCTTGTAAATCTGGATGAGTAGGACCATTAGATTGAGAGACTTCTAATGAACATAGTTGGACCACAAATCCATCCACTCCTTTCTTAAGCAACTTTTGCATTTGATGAGAGCTTACCATATGTGGGGACTTTTCCTTCAACCCCCTTAGCTATACTACATTACCTTCTAATTGAAATTTCATGAATAGTTCTTGGAAGTTCATCTCAATATTTCCCAATGTAGTAAGCCATTATACTCCCAAAACAGTATTTGTTGCACCCATGGATATCACATACATTGGGGTATCAAGTTGATAATATCCCATGGATAATTTAATGCTAGGAAACTTCACCAAACAACTAACCATGCCACCATATGCAATCAAAACCTAGAAATCTAGAGCTAGATATATAAAACAATTTAGATGAGTAGCCAACTTTTTGCTGATGTGAGTACTACCTGAGTCAATCAACACTATTACTTTCTACTTCTTTAAGAACCCCACTATCTTGAGATTTTGTGGAGCACTAAACTTGAGAGTGCATGATAAGAAATTATTGGTTGAGAGTCATGTGATTATCATTTGACTCCCTTTCATCCACTAATATGGGTTCCTCATCTTCTTCCTCACTTGGAATTTCAATATAGAATTGATGCAGAGAAGGGTAGAGGTTATATGATTGATACCTATTTCACAACAATGGGCTCATGACCTTCTCAAATGCAAAGGAACTCATGACAGGGTAGACTTCTTGATTTGTGATAATCCCTTCAACAATCAAGGGTGGTAGACATTTCAAGGTTGTGAAGAATCATCATAACAACATCAAAACCATGGAGTGATACAAATTTCATCCCAAATCTCTTAAGGATCTTGGCAATCTCCAGAGGTATGGGACAGGCTTAAAGACAACAATATCAAATGGGATAGTCTATGTTTCATGTGCAAATAATGAATCAAATCACAAACCACAAGGGAAAGAATCAATCCAAAGATTGTCTTAGGGTGTCAACATCCATCTTAGGCCTATCATCACCTTTCCAAAATTTATACAATGTTACAATTCCAAACTTTGGCAAGCAACCACAACACAAGGTCTCTTGATTGTAAACACAAAAAAAATGTAATGATTGTCTACCAATTTCTCTCCATACATGCAAAACACAAAATACAACTCTTTCAAGACATTAGAGGACATCAGGATAGAACTAACTACCAAGTTTCATAGTTAGATCATGGAGGAAACACAAGAAAAATCATTTTTTGTGCTTCTTGGAACCCTAGGTAGGGTTTGGATTGAGTTTCAGTAAATCAATAATATATCCTTCAATACTTCATTAAATTTAACCAAAGTAGAAGTAAAAAAAATATAGAACAATCCTTCACATCATATAACCATCATTAATACCATATAAAGCAATGTAAGTCCATATAGACATGAGAAAGATTGAAAATGCGGGGAAAACCATTGTTTCCACGTGTAACCATGAATTTTTTATTCATCAAATCTTCATCCCATCCTTCCCTTCAAGGATACAAGGAAAATATAACCATTTACAACCATTTCAAACTACCTTCATCCATGTTTGTGGTTAAGGAGTTAACAAAAAATCATTATGGCCTCTTGTTACAAAAGTTGCAAAAAGTTGCTTTGACAACATTGGACAACTATGACAACTTTTACATTATTTGACCAGT
The DNA here is from genome assembly GCA_007258455.2 of Sequoia sempervirens. NCBI lineage: Eukaryota > Viridiplantae > Streptophyta > Pinopsida > Cupressales > Cupressaceae > Sequoia > Sequoia sempervirens. Next base: position 3,917 of record VDFB02261337.1, on the reverse strand, counting down.
TGATCCACAACCTTCAAAAATGGAATGAAATGACCCTAAATGACTTATTGCAACCTTATTAGACCCAAACTCTCTTAATGAACCCAAAAATGACACAAATTGAAATATTCCTTATTTGATGCAGCATGGAAAACTATGACAATATTCCACTACCTTACACCTAAATACTCCACAAGAACTCCCAATGACATGAAATGGCCTCAAAAGGACTTATTACATGAAATCAGCCTAAACACAACAAAACCAAAAATTCACTACATAACCCAAGGGTGCACCTAGAACCAAGTGCCCCTGTACCATACTCTCAGAGGAGAAAAGAACTCAAGTTCCACTTGAGCTAAGACCTACAATAGTAAAATTGCATCATGACCCACTCATCATCTACAAATGCTCAGGAAAATGCATCATAACCTACAATAACATCCACTTGGAAAGAGGAAAAATAAAAAATAAATATGCAACCTTCAAATCAAGTGCTCCTTTTCTCACAAATACCTTTTTCTTGCATCTACTACCTCCAACTTATAACAGATCCCTTTATACTTGATAGATAGCATACAATGCAATAGAAACTTGCCCCACTTCAATAGCATGTTCCATTTTGAACTTAGGCTTATCACCCCTCAAGTTTACCATCTCAACCAAATCATCTTGTCCCCTCTATTTATCTCTAACCATTAGGACACCAAACATGGTTTCTTGATCAATGGTACTACTCTCTTCCAAAAGTAGTAACTCATCACAAATCTCCAATATCTCCTTATGTAATTCCTACAATGAATTTTTATATGCTTCACCCTCAATGGAAAATAGAAAATATTGAGTGCTCCCTGCCTTTTAAAAGCTATTACTACTCATATTTGAAAGAGACCCTTGCAATACAACTATGTGATTCTTCCCACACTCACCCAATAATCCTTTGAACATGTCAACTACTAGTTGAAGTATCTTGGTCTATAAATCCACAATGGCAACTTTATCTTCCCCATCTTCAACCCTCTCTGTTGTCCTAGTAGTAGACATAAATATACTTACATCCTCAAATTCAAGTGGCATATGTCTAATATGGTGAACTAAATGGAAATCTTTGTCCTTGTAGTCTAACAACTGAAAATCCAAACCCTACACTATGTTTTCTAGCAACTCACCTTGCTTAACTTGCACATTAGACTCAAATTCACTCTCTTCAAACAACTTTAAAGGATTGGTCTTTTGCATTGGTAGTAAGGAATGTGAAAACTCATTGAAAACTATGTCTACATTATACTTCAACATACTTTGGACTTCCCATGCCAAGTCACAAATGTTAACTATTGTCATGACAGTCCAAGGTCTGATCATGATTTTAAAATCTACCTTTTCCTCCTTCATGGGCTTTAGGAACTCTTTTTGACTCATTAACATCACACTAGAACCCAATTGTTATTCTTGAATTTCCTCCTTTAATGGTGTAAGGGTGTATGAAACTCCATCTTTCTCTATGACATATGTTGTTTTCTTACCATCATGCTTGGAATTCCTATCATATTGCCAAGGCCTACCCAAAATAAAATGGAAAACATCCATTGGAATTATGTCACACAAGACCTTATCCTTATATCCCCCTATGTCAAAATCTGCCCAACTTTTTTCATTCACAACTACTTGCTCCCCTTTGTTTAACCAAGACACCTTGTAGAGAGTAGCATGAGGTAACCTTTGTAATTTAAACTTCTCTACCATTTCAAGAGAAACCAAATTTTTAGTACTACTTGAATCAATAACAACCTTGCAACACTTACCTTGGATTTTACATGTAGTCCTGAAGAGTGAATTTATTTGTGGTTGTTCCTTCTCCATTGGGAATTTGATCAGAGTTCTTCTCATCAACAAAAACTCTCCAATCTCTAGTTCTTCAACATGTGCTGAAGAATGTACACTCTTAGCATCATCTCCACCTTGTGCAATCTGATTTCTTCTTTCACTTCCAAAAGAAGTAGATGGTTGCTCCTTAGTACATTGACATGCTTGGTGGCTTACAAATTTGTTGCACTTATAGCACTTCCCAGTAAAGCAACTTGAACCTCCTCTTTGGCCTCCAAATCTGCCCCTAGAATCTGATCTTCTTCCCCTAAAACTACCTCTTGAATCTACAACTTGTTCTTGAACTCTACTTGTCTCTCGTTGACTCTCATATGACTATCCTGAATCACCAAACATACCTCTTCCTCTAAATCTCATTCATCTACCCCTACTTTTCTTTTCTTTCCTTCTCCTCAACTTATCTTTAGCCTTTATGGCCAATTGATAGCACTCTTCCATGGTTCTTGGGTTTGTGAGGCTTAGTTCATCCTGAAGGTTGTATCTCAACCCATTGATATATGTTGCCACTTTTTCCACATCATCTTCTACATGGCTTTCCCTTATACTCAATTTGTAGAACTCCTTTGTATAGGCCTTCACATCCATATCGTTTTGCTTAAGGTTTTGAAGCTTTCTAAATAACTGAATGGCATAGTCACTAGGTAGGAATTTTCCTTTGATTTTAGCAACCATCCTATCCCAAGAGGTGATTTTTGACTTGCCCTTATTTCTCCTCTCATCTTGTGCATAGTCCCACCAAAGTAAGGTATGTCCCTTGAATTTTGTCTTGAACAACTCACCCTTTGTTCTTATGGTACATCTTCATATTCAAAGTAGTTGTCTAGTGCTCATATCCAATAGAGGATTTATTCACTATCCAATTTTCCTCCATACACTGCTAAATCCATCTTTATCTTGGGACCTTCTCCCTTGAGTGACTTCAATAGCTTTTCCATTCTCAAGTATTCAAGATCCATCTCTTCCTTGGACCCTTCTTGGGAGTTTTCCTCATCCCCTTCTTCTCCTTCTCGGTCACTCAAGTCTCCTATCACCATTCCTCTTTTCTAACTTATTTCAACTACAACAAGCTTGGCTCAAAGGGCTTCTTGAAACTCCATCATTTTTCTTATCTCTCTTGCACGTCTCTCCTTTATTTCATTCATCTCTCTAGTGATTGGATTTACTTTTGGAGGAATCTTTGTTTCTTCTTCACTCCAACTTTTCCCTTTTCAAACCAACCTATGCTCTGATACCGATTTGATGTAGAGTAGGGTAGAGGTTATATGATTAATATCATATTTCACAATAATGGGTTCATGACCCTCTCAAATGTAAAGGAACTCATGATAGGGTAGACTTCTTGATTTGTGATAATCCCTTCAATATTCAAGGGTGGAAGACCTTTCAAAATTGTAGAGAAACATGATAACAATATGGTAAACATGGAGTGATGTTAAAAATTTCATCCTAGACCTCTCAAGGGTCTTGGAAATCTCTAGAGGTATGGGGTAGGCTTAAAGACAACAATATCAAATGGGACAGTCTATGTTTCATGTGCAAATAATGAATCAAATGAAAAACCACAAGAGAAAGCATCAATCCAAAAGTTGTATCAAGGTGTCAAAATCTATCTTAGGCCTATCATCACCTTTCACAAATTCAAACAATATTATAATGCCAAACTTTGGCAAGAAACCACAATGCAAGGTCTCTTGACTATAACCACAACAAAATTGCAATGAATGTCTACCAATTTCTCTCCACATGTGCAAAACCCAAACTCCAACCCATCCAATACATTAGAGGACATCAAGAAAGACCTAACTACCAAGTTCCATAGTCAGATCATGGAGGAAACACAAGCAAAAGTATTTTTTGTGCTTCTTGGAACCCTAGGTAGGGTTTGGAGTGAGTTTCAATAAATCAATGATATCTCCTTCAATACTTCATGAAATTTAACCAAACCAGAAGAAAAAAAAAGCTATAAAAATCCTTCACATCATGTATCCATCATTCATATTGCACAAAGCAATGTAAGTCCATACATACTTGAAAGAAATTGAAAATACAAGAAA